>CM060368.1:94579772-94884624 GCA_030545235.1 Helianthus tuberosus
TCAACATAGTTCTAACGCTCTTATACATCAAGTGCTCAGAGTGAGTTACAATGGGCTCGATGCTGATCAAAAAAACATTTTTCTTGATATTGCGTGTTTCTTTAGAGGAGAAAAGAAAGATTATGTGCTGAAAATACTGGATGTTTGTGAATTGTCTTTTTCGACTAATCTTAGAGTTTTAGTTGATAAGTCACTAATAAGTATATGTGGGGATAGGATACAAATGCATAATTTGGTCCAACAAATGGGTCGGCAAATAATTCGTGAAGAATCTGAAGAACCTGCGAAGCAAAGCAGATTATGGTCTCCAACAGATGTGCTTGATGTATTGAAAAATAATAAGGTGCATGATGCGGCAAAACGGGCGGGTCTGGCAGATTGGGTAACTGTCTATCTGGGTTCGGGTCAAGATGGGCAATTTTGTTGTAGAGGTCGGATTGGGTTGACCCGAAAACACTTTTTCTCATTTTTCAAAAATCTTGAGTAAAATGCCATTTTCGTCCCGGAGGTTTGGCTAGTTTTGCGACTTTGGTCCAAAGGTTTATTTTTCGCCTCTGGATCCAAAAGGTTTGAAATCTTGCCATTTTCATCCGGCTCGTTAACTCCATCCATTTTCCCTGTTAAGTCGGGTGTATTTTCGTCTTTTTATTATCTTAAAGGGCAATACCGATTTTGGAATACTTGTACATTATGCTAAATGCTTGTACATAAGGTGAAAAAGACCAAATAGCCCTTTAAGTTAACAAAAAAGACGGAAATACACCTGATTTAACGGAAAAAAAGGATGGAGTTAACGAGCCAGATGAAACTGGCAAGATTTCAATATCCAGATGCTGAAAAACAAACCTTCGGATGAAAGTCGCAAAACTGGCTAATCCTCAGGGACGAATGGACAAAAGTCGCAAAACTGGCTAATCCTTAGGGACGAAAATGGATTTTACTCAAAAATATTTGTGAAAGATTAACGTGTGATAATAACCTAAATTATTTTGAAATTTTCTTTTTTAGGGAACTGAATTTGTTAAAGGCTTAGCACTAGACCTTTCATCTTCAAAAGTCAATATCGATGGTCAAAGCTTCAAGAAGTTGAAAAATCTTCGATTACTACACATATATAATGGAGCATTGGGTAGTTTTAGAGACACCAATGGTGTAAATTGCAGAAGTGAATTGTGGAAAGTGACTAATATGAGTGCCGCTTCTGGAAAGCTTGAATTTTTATCGAATGAATTACAGTTGCTTTGTTGGCATGGATATCCTTTTCAACATCTACCATCATCGTTTTGCCCCGAGAGCCTCCTTGTCCTTGATTTGTCATTTAGTTGTATCAAACAAGTATGGAGCAGATCAAAGGTATTCACACAGTTGTCAAACATATAAATGTGTATACATACACACACAGATATACACATGCACAGTGGCGGAGCTTGACCAAAAGTTCCGAGGGGGCGGAAAGTCATGGGACCCAATTTATATATTGTATAAATATTTAGGCAAAATAATTGTCACTTTACACAAAGCTCCGCCATTGCACATGCATACATCTCTCTCTCTCTGTACACACACACACACACATAGGATCAGGATCAGATGAGAACTCCCCCGAGCTGCGAGAACTCCGATGGAAATCCTACTTCTCGTGTGAGTTTTTCCACCAAAATTTGCACAAACGTAGATGAACCCCGATGGAAATCCTACTTCTTGTGCGAGTTATTCATCATGTAATCGCCATCTACACTGCTGTAATTTTTTTCTACAAAAGCACATGACATCACCCTTTTTGGTGGGTTACACTTATGTAAATTTGTTTTACACAAATGTAAGATTTCGTATACGATATTTTTTTATTTATTATTATTTTTTGAAAAGGTTAAATAATTTAAAAAAAAATTGGTGAATTTTTTTTTTTTTTGAAAAAACCTTTTTTTTTTCAAGGAGTTGAAAGTTACGCAATGTCTATCTTTCCTGCACACAACCTCCTAAGACCATGTGTAGTGGTAATGCTCTTACCCTTGGGCGTTTTGTGCCATGATCCCAGCCAGCACTGGGGCATTATGGGGCGTTTTCTAAAATAGCTGTAATGGGGATGTGGGGCATAATGTTAAAAGAGGTTTAATAGAATTAAATAAAAAAAACTATAAAAAAAATGTTATTGGACAAAAAACCATCAAAAAAGGGTGATTGGTCAACACACAAGGAGCTTGGGCGTGAAAAAAACAACGCCTAACCAAATTTTGTTGAAAAAACGCCTAGGGGGTGGGAGTTGGGTGTTGTGGGGCGTTTTTTAGGGGAAAACGCCCAAAATACCCCCCATTACGCATGGTCTAAGCTGTTGTTGTTAAAGTTTTATTGTCTTTGTATTCACAATTAATACATTAATTATATATATGAACTGAACAAAATAGTGTTTGTATTTCAACAGCTCATCCTAACCTGTACTAAAACTGACCCATTTTAACCGGGACTGCTTTGCGCGGACCTATGTTGACCCAATACCCGACCCGCCCCCACCCATCTATACTATATACATTGATCCTAGTTATCAGTAATAATACTGACACAATTCATTACCATTTTATCTTTTTATAAACAGGGCTTCAAAACGCTGACATTATTGAACCTCAGTCATTGTCACAACCTAAGAAAGACACCAGACTTTACGGAAACTCCAAATATAAAAGAGTTAATACTTGATGGTTGTGAAAATTTGGTTAAAGTTCACTCCTCGATCGGAACTTTGAAGACGCTCATCATCTTAAGTTTAAAAAACTGCAAAAACCTCAAGATTCTCCCCAACATAACCAAATTAGAATCACTCGAAAATCTCAATCTCTTCGGTTGCTCAAAAATAAAAAATTTGGTCAAATCTCACCCGTTACAGCTTTCATCATTTATAAGAAAACTTCATGGTCCCGTGGCTTCGGTGTTACCTTCTTTGTCAACTTTAGGTTCACTACGGGTTTTAAATGTCAGCCATTGCAATCTTTCTGGTGCTAGTGTAAGTAGCCTGGAAAGTTTGTGTTCACTTGAAGAGTTGGATATGAGCGACAATGATTTTACAAGCATAAATGCAAACTTGAGTCGGTTATCTCGACTTTCGTGCCTACGGTTGACGGGTTGTAAGAAGCTTCAGTTTCTGCCGAATCTTCCTTCATCCGTCCTTAACCTTGATGCACAACGTTGCATATCACTGCAAGAGTTACCGAAGCTGTCAACCAAGTACAGTGGTGGCACTGCTGTCTTTGATTTTAAAAACTGTCTAAAAGCAGTTGAGAATCGGGCCGTTGAGAGCCTGCTTACGGTGTTTTTGCCACAGGTTCTCTCTCTCTCTCTCTATCTATACACACACACACACACACTCATATTTATATATAGATTTCAGAACGCTTTATATTGCAAGAATGATATGAGCCATTTTTTTTCCAGTTTTACAAAATTTATGATAAAAGAAAAAGGTATAGATATAATGGTCATTGTTTCTCTCTCTCTCTCTCTCTTGAAATAAAAAAAGAATAAAATTGAACAAATTAGTTTGATTATTTGTTTATGTATATAAACTACACATTAGTAGGCTATGCAGTTAATATCGGTGATATATCGGTTATCGTTTCCCATCTAAAATATCAGTCAGAATATATATCGAGATCAGTACTATAATATCGGCGATATCGACCGATATAACCGATATATCACCGATATTTGACTGATATAACCGACATATCACCAATATTTGACCGATATATCACTGAATTGTTAGTGTTACATTGCTATATATATAAATTCTGCATGATATTAAAATTACCTTTATCTCACCGAGATAACCTATATCTCAAATATTGGTCCTTGACCGATATCTGATATTTTACCGCTTTAACTGCATAGTTCGTAGGTAAACAACACATTTAAAAAAAATATATATGAACACATTAGTTTAATTGTTTGTTTATGCAGTCCTACGCATATTTAGGTAAATGGTACACAATTTAAAAATTATGAGCACATTAGTTTAGTTGTTTGTTTATGATAACATAAACGTGTAGGTAAACGATACGGAATTTTTTTTTGAACAAATTAGTTTGATTATTCGTTTATGTATATAACCTACACATTTGTAGGTAAACAATACAATTTTATCTAAAAAAACATGAAAAAATTAGTTTGATTATTCGTTTATGTATATAACCTACACATCTGTAGGTAAACAATACAATTTTATTTAAAAAAGTATGAACGCATTAGTTTAATTGTTTGTTTATGTAGTCCTACACATATATGGTACACAATTGAAAATATATGAACAACTTAGTTTGATTGTTTGTTTATAATAACATACACGTAGCTAAACGATACGAAAAAAAATGAACAAATTAGTTTGATAGTTTTTATATGTATAAACCACACATATATGTAACTTATGTAAGTTGTACAAAATTATAAGAATATGAACCATTGATAAAAAAGAAATTTAAGGGACTCACATCTCTTCAGGTGTACTCGTCAATATTTTGGTGTTCTGAAATGATCATATATGTGTGTATTTGCATTTTAAGGAATAACTAGTATTAATTAGCCCCCGCGTTGCGGCGGGGGCGAGCATTAATGTCACACTATTGCCAGCGACCACCAACACTGAAGTTGCAGCGTGTTAATGCGAAGAAATTAAACCGAAACGTAAAACATACAATAACATAACTAAGTTGATCTAGGACTCGCGCGTTACACTGAACTCGCGTCTATTTTTCCCGTTTGACAGGTTCATCGTAATCTATATATAATATATATCATTACCACTATACAAACCATAATGCATACATTACAACAACCATTGCATCAATATGTTGCAAATTATATTTATACAAGATTTTGGCTAAATTAATTAGATTATTATAAATAATAATAATTTACAAATAGAACAACACAACTTTGAATGGATCAAACTGATTGAATATGGTAAGATAATGAAACCATTATTTGATTAGGATACAACCAATTAAGCACAATTTACAACCATACATGCATACAAAACAGATTGAATTTGGCAAGGTAATGAAACCATTATTTGATTAAGGTACAACCACTTAAGCACAATTTACAACCAAATATACATACAAATGTTCCAAATTAATAGTATCTAATATAAATTTATAAATAATGTACAAATAACCAAAGAAATGGTACAACTAAAAATAGCATAAACCACCAAATTAATAGTATATAAATTTATAAATAATGTACAAATAACCAAAGAAATGGTACAACTAAAAATAGCATAAACCACAACTAAAGCTACACTTACAACACCACATTGCACTAACATGTTGCAAAATAATAGTATATAAATGTTGTTACATACTTACACATCATAAAACATTGATGATGGACAGGGACGGATTGATATATTTGAAGAGGTTAATATATTTCTTCCGGGAAGTAGTATTCCAGGGTGGTTTAGCAATCAACGTGACGGTGATACTATAACGATGGAATTACCACCACATTGGCACTACAAAAAGCTGAGGGGTTTGGCTACTTGTGTTGTTATTACTCCTGAAAACACTAGTAACAAAAGTACATATTTTGAAATCTCGTGTAGTGTGAAGAACCTACATGGCGATCTCGTTAGTGATGTGTCTCTCTTGTCAACCGATGATCCCAATATTGAGTCGGATCAGATATGGGTTTGGTACAAGAGATCCGACCCCAGGTGGATGAAAGTTGATGATCGAGTTATGGTTTCATTTAAATGTGTTGGCATCAATTGTAAGGTGAAAAGGTGTGGTGTGAGATTGGTTGCTGAAGATGAAGCAGCAGTCGCCATTGAAGATGAGCACTAGGAGTCTAAACGAGCAGAGTCGAGGCCGAGCTCGCCTAAGCTCGAGCTCAGCTCCTGAGTGGTTTTTCAAGTTTGAGTTTGGCTTAGGCTCGACTCGACTCGTTTATTATTTGATAGTTGTTTAATATATATTTCTGAACATATATAGTTTTAATTCTCCTATATATTAATAGGAGAACGAAATGAATAGTAAATTGTATTGTTATATAATATAATAATATAATAAAATATTAAATACAGTTTTTTTTATGGTTTTATTATTTTCACATTATAATAATAGTTATCTTCTTTACTTTTTAAGTTGAGTAAACTGCCATTTTGGTCCCTGTGGTTTGGCTAGTTTTGCCACTTTAGTCCAAATCTCAAACTTATTACATCCAGGGCCCTGTGGTTTGCATTTTGTTGCCATTTTAGTCCAAAATCCAAAAAACCCCATTTTTTACTGTTGAGAGCTGCCTATTTTGTCCTTTAGTGCAGGGGTATTTTGGTCATTTATGTTTTATTTAAAGCAATTCAACAACAACAACAACAAAACCCAGAAAATCAAGAACATCTTCTTCAACAACAACAAAACCCAGAAAATCAAGAACATTTTCAAAGTTCATCATCAAAACCCAGAAAATCAAGAACATCTTCAACCTCATCATGTTCAACGTCATCATCTTCAACCACCACCACCCCCCTCTCGCCGCCAAGCACCACCACCTGAAGATACAGATCTGAGTTCAAAAACACCACGAATTTACAACCTGCAACTTAATCTTAGATTCATAAACACCACAAACTTCAATCTTAGATTCATAAACACCACCACCCCCCTCTCTTCTTCTTCGATGCAGCAACAACAATATCTTTATTTCCTTATCTCAGATCTGCAGCAACAAATAAAAAAAAACAAAAATTCTTCGTTTTCTGAATTTACAACAAAAAAAAAAACGATTCTTTTACACAACAACAATATCTAGTCGACCTTATCGCGGATCTGAAACATAAATTCTTCTTCGTTTTCTGCTTCATTCTTTCACCGCCACCACCAATCTCTCTGATCTCTAACCCCCACCACTATCTAATCCCCCTCAAACAACATCAGATCTCAAAAACAATCAAACAACATCAGATCTCATTTTCTTCTTCTACGACAGATGAGCAACAATATCATCACCACCAACACCACCACCGTACCTACCACCACCACCTCCTCCACCGTCTCTCTCTTTTTCTCTCTCTCTCTCTCTCCTCCTGCCGCCACAAACCACCACCCCCACCACCGCATCATCCCCACCACCACCATCTCTCTGCATCATCCCCACGAAATCAGGTTACATCATGTATAAATTGGGTTGGGTGTTCTTGATTTTGGGTTGGGTGTTCTTGATTTTGCCTCTGCTCACCGTGGAAGCTTGTCTGGTGTTCTTGATTTTGGGTTGGGTGGCGACGGTGGTATTGGTACTTTAGAGAGAGAGAGAGCAGAGTGAGAAAGATGAGAGAGAGAGAAAGTTCTGTGTATGTGTAGGTATATAATATATATATAATTGTTTTAGGGTATTTTATATACATAATTCAGTTATAATAATTACAAAATGCCCAAAATGCCCCTGAGAATAAAGACAAAATAGAAGGGTTTAAGTAGGAGAATCTGGTCAAATTTGAAATTTGGACCAAAATGGCAACAAAATGCAAACCACAGGGCCCTGGATGTAATAAGTTTGAGATTTGGACTAAAGTGGCAAAACTGGCCAAACCACAGGGACCAAAATGGCAGTTTACTCTTTTAAGTTTGGTGTTAACCGGTACTTGTATCGAAAATACCGGTTCGATATCGATACATGAAGGTAAAAACAGCACCAGCCTGGTACATAAAACGACAAAAGTCGGTACCGGATTGAGTTCGATAATCTTTTAGTTCGATAAATTTGGTACTACTACCCAGTACCATTTGCTCATCCCTGATCACGGGTACCGTACGAACAACAACGGTATCGTACAACTTTTTTTTAGTTTCAGGGGTAGGGATGAGCTCGGTACCAATTGATACCGAATCGGTATTGATACCGAAAATACTGGTTTACGGTATCGGTATATGAAGGTAAAAACCAGTAGCGAACCGGTACCAGGAACGCCAAACCTCAGTACCGAACTGATACTTAGGATCTTTCGGTTCAGGAAATTCGGTACCAGTACCCATTACTATTTGCTCATCTCTGACTACGGGTTTCTACCGAACAACATCATTACCAATTTACCATACAACTTTTTAGTTGATTTTCTTTTGGTTATTTTTTAGTGTTTTTTTCTACATTTTCTTTTTATCCTTCTCAGCGATTCCGTGTGCAACGCGCTTATAGTGATTTCAAACATATATAGACACAGACTAAATAACAAAACAAGTTCGCCGCAACGTGTCGACGGTTTTTATAACTAGTTATATATGTAACATAACATATATAACACGATAATTGTTATTACATAAATATATATTTAATATATTAAATAATAGGGATATTGGATTTAAATAAGCCCAACTTTCACCAATTGGTCAATAGCACTCCCAACTTTCGATTTATACACCAACACTCCCAACTTTCAACTTATTTTTCTCTAGCACTTGCCAACTAACTCTTAGTTTTTGCTGATGTGGCATCTGATGTGGCCCTTTTTGTTGGTGTGGCATATGAGGTGCAACTGATGTGGTATTTTTTATGACGTGGCAGCTGATGTGGTAGTTGACATGGCATTTTGATGATGTGGCAAATGACGTGGCATTTTTATGACGTGGCATCTGACATCAGCTAACTGGGTTAGAGTTCAGTTAGTTAAGGAGTGGTAGAGGAAAATAAATTGAAAGTTGGGTGTGTTGTGGTACAAATTGAAAATTGGGAGTGTTATCGGTCAATTGGTGAAAGTTGGGGTTATTTAAATCCAATATCCATAAATAATAACGATACAGATGACAGGCTCATGAGCTTACTCGAGCTCGATATGTGAAACCCATGCTCGTTTTTTATACATGCTTATTTTAAGATTTACGCTCGTTTAAGGCCGATTTGATCCGATCATTACAAGTCAAACTTGAGCAGTTAACAAGTAGTTACCCATGAAAGAAATTTGATGTTTTACATAAAGATAAAGAGGAAATGAATTATATCACCCTAAACTAAGCAAAATTGGCCAATACCACTCTCAACTTTCAAATTGGCTCCTACCACCCTCTACTTAACAATTTGGTGTTAGTGTCACACCCCTTCGTTAAATAATCACTAACTGAGTTTGGTTTTTAAGCCTACGTGGTATGGAGATGATGAGGTGGACAGCCTACGTGGATAGACCCTTGTTTTATCACCACACCCATCTTAATAGTTTACACCAATGTATATAAATACTTCATTTTTGTGTGTTTTTTTAATATAACACATCTAAATCAAAAGTTCCGCATCATATAAAAAGTTTATGTGTTGCCTTTTATTTTAATTTTTTTATAGAGTGATTTAAGATAACATGTTTTTTTATCTCTAATTGATTGGTTGTAATCATGCCCCCTTTAGTAATTTTTATCTTGTCTTGATTGAGGGATAAGTTTTATAAAATAATATGTTTGTACAAGTAGGGTTGGACAATTTTCAGTTTTCATCAAAAGGACCAAAAAAAAACCTAACTTGAACTTAACTCGAATTTCGTATCAGTATTTGAATTCAAATTATAATTATTTCTTGAGTAAATTGCGAAAATCGTCCGTGTAGTTTGGGCATGTTTGTCATTTTCATCCAAAACATTTTTTTGTATCATATGGTCCTTCACTTTTGGGATTTTTTTCATTTTCATCCAAACATTTAATTTGCTTTATTGTTTCTATCAAACATTTGGATGAAAATGACAAAAAATCTCAAAACTCAGGGACGATTTTGGCAAAAAATATCAGACGTTTGGATGAAAATGGCAAAAAATCATAAAAGTGAATAACTATATGGTACAAAAAATTGTTTTGGATGAAAATGACAAACATGCCCAAACCCCAGCAATTTACTCTTATTTCTTTATAAAAATACGTATATGTAACCTGTTTAATCGAATACTCGGTCAAACTGAACATACATATATTTCAAGTAATGTGTAGTTCTCAATTAACCGGAAAAGAAGAATTACAAGTTTGTAAAATACATTAGAACAAAGAAAACATAGTACACACTTAGAAATTTCATATCTTGTAATGTCATCTCTCAAAGTTTGCAAAATCGGGTCTCGTGCCGAGTATGTCGAAGAGCACAGTGTATTTTGGCTATGTGACGGATGGGGTGAAGGCTCGGATTAAAAGCATCACGCACTTTGAGGAAGGTGAATTACCTGTTCGTTATCTTGGGGTTCCTTTGATATCCACTCAGTTGCATTATAAGGACTGTAAAAGATTGATTGAAAATTTGCAGTCTCGTATAACGGATTGGAAAAACAAATGCTTGTCGTTTGCAGGGAGATTGCAGTTGATTAGATTGGTCCTCTCTTCTATGCATGTGTACTGGGCTTCGGTTTTCGTTCTTCCCAAACGTATTATTCACGAGATTGAGGAGAGGATGCGACGTTTTCTATGGACTCGAGGAAATAACATAAAAGGTAAAACAAAAGTAAAGTGGAAGTCAGTGTGCTTGCCTAAATGTGAAGGTGGGTTAGGTATTAGAAGGGTCGGAGATATGAATAAAGCTCTCATGTTTAATAATAATCACGTTTGTGTTTGTTCAATATATGCGTTACATCACGTTAAAAACCGAATGTCACCGACACGACCCAATCAGATTCAATACGCACTTGTACGACCCAAAATGACAATATACATCATAATACTACAATTAATGAAAAAATACGTCATGTACATGTACGGTAGGCGGCTGATACACATAACACTACTCATAGGAGTACTTGTGCTTTCAAACCAAAATGATACGATATAATGGAATAAGACATTACACGTAACCGATTTGATCCGGAAGTTGCAGTATAGTCCATATATATTAAAAAATGATGTATAAAGGAAAAAGCATAAAATTTAGACTATTATCGACGGGTTTGTGAATTAAAAACAATTTTAAAAAATTTTAAAAAGGCCCAAAGCGCCCGCTTTGACCTAAGAGGGGCGCTTTGCCCTTAAACATGAACCGAAGCGCCGCGCCGAGGCCATAGCGGGGCGTTTTGGTCCCTCGTTTAACCTGAAGCGGAGCAGCTTCTCCCCCATTTCATCACCAAACACAACACACACACACAAAGGTGCGATTACACACACTAGGGCGAAGATCTACTTTTTACAGATTTCAAACGCTATTAGGTACGATCGAACTTCATTTATTGTTTTGGTTCAATTTTTATGTTTGATTTTGTTTTGATTTGGGGGGTTTTGATCAGGTTGCTGGGTTCTGTTATTGAGAACGAAGAACCAAAGCGCCGCGCCGAGGCCATAGCGGGGCGGTTTGGTTCATGTTTAATTTTTTTTCTATTATTTATTTAATATTATTTATTGTTTAAATTGTTTAATAATTAATAAAAAAATAAAAGAAATAATAAATAAATAAGAGAGATCCACGAAGTTTGGGATTTAATATTATTTTCTTATTTCTGTATCCTATTAAATATTAAATAATAATAGTTTAAAAAGTTTATTTAATTTAATTGTTTAATATTGTATTTGTATTTAAACGTGCAGGGATGGATTCCGATCACGAGGAGGAGATTGAGCATATGGAGGAGGCTGAGGTAGAGGAGGTATGTCCGTACCTGCAGTTTGTGCAGGGGTTACGGGCGGCGAGGAGATGCGCTAGGTTGCGCACCATGGAGATTGGGGGCATGTAGGGATAGACTGGGACCTGCTGGAGACCGTGGGAGAGGCCGCGCGGACGCGTGATATAGTTGGACTAGATACTCCTTGGTCGCGCCTCTTTCAGATAGCGATGGAGGACTTGTACCGTGAGCTTACGATCGAGTTTCTTTCTACGTTTACATACGCGCCGCATCCGACGGATTACGTGGAGGACCCGAATTTTCCAGTCCACGAGGTTACATTCCGTCTCGCCGGTCAGCAGTTTCAGATGAGTGTGCGGGAGTTTGCTGTCCATACAGGTTTGTACACAGAGCCCGAGCTTGATACTGATTTATATACGCAGGGGGTTAGGGCGATGGACATGCAGACACTTATCAGTTTCTGGAGGGCCATTTCCAGGGTTCCTTTTGGGAAATCCTGGCAAAAGGCCACCACCATTAGAGACCCCTTGTACCGATACCTGCACCATGTTATCGCGTCATCTATCGTGCCGCGGGGTACCAGCAGGGAGAAGGTCAACCTCAGTGACCTTTTCTTTCTATACTGCCTACTTCGCGGCCAGACCTGCGATCTAGCAGCCTGCCTGGCAGATTACTTTGCGAGTGCATACCACCGGCAGCTCCGCGGGCAGCTGCACACTGGCTCATACATCACCGCCATTGCACGCTCGCTAGGGCTCGTGCCCGAGAGTGATCCGGAGCTGTCCGATCCGATCCCGTCAACCAGGTTGGGCCGCGCGTCAGTATCTAGCATGCAGATCACCCGTACCTTTGATGTTGGTCTGAGGTTTAAGGGCGGTGACGGGCAGATTTGGCATGCGGAGGTGTTGCTGGAGGTCATCCCGGTTGTTATTGAGGTGAGGGATGGAGTGTTAGCCCCTGCTCATGTTCAGGAGGCCGCTCGGCAGGCTCAGCTACAGGCTCTGGGCCTCGATCAGTACCCGGGCCAGGCTCAGGCTCAGGCTCAGCCTGTATTCGAGGATCCGGCTCAGGAGAAGCATGTCGAGGAGATCCCGGTACCACCAGTTCAGCCACCTCCTGAGCCGCCACAGTACCCGCAGCACGTTTACGCTGACCTGCCTCCGGTAGCGCGTGCGGTGGCTCGGGACTTCGACCGGCGCCTCAGACGCCAGGGCGCACTCATTGACTAGATGGTCGAGACGCTCGTTGCTCTACGAGAGCTCGCCGGGTTGCCTCCACTTCCCCTCCCACCGTCCCCACCGCACGAGGATTAGTACCTTAGTTTGTTTGTATAGTGTTTTGTTATGTATTATGTACTCAGTTGTTCCTTTTTGTTTTGTATGTACAAACTGATATATATATATATATATATATTGCAGTTAATCTTCTATTTACATCACGTTGGTTTTGGATTGTTTACGTTTAATTCTTATGGCTTTCTGTACATTTTATTTAACGTGTTCGTTTAATTTAACAAAATAAACTAGGTTACCAGTTTATAAAGACGCACTTATATTATATACGTTCTATAAAAATAATGACGTAAAAAACGTAATTATAAAACAACTATGAATTATATGTAACTAATATTTTATAATAATAATAAAACTCAAATACAATTTTTTCCTCCAAAAAAACACTACCAAACTAACCCACATCCCACCTATTTAAAAAAAACAACACAAACTCCACTGCACACTCTCTTTGTCTTTTTCACACCTAAAGCGCCCCGCTTTGGCCATAGCGGGGCGCTTTGGCCTTGGTCAACAGACAAGGACACCAAGGCCAAAGCGCCCCGCTATGGCCAAAGCGGGGCGCTTTAGGTGTGCAAAAAGACAAAGAGCGTGTGCGAATAGACCAAGCCTTTAATTTTACCCATCCTAACCCATCAATTTTTTTTATTTATAACCCAAATAACCCATGTCCTAGTATTAAAAGTCCATATATTTGTCTTTGGGTCAGGTTTGCCACCCCTAGTCGCGCATAAACCCTAAGTCCAGGTCAACCGGAAAATCAGGGTGTGACACTAATCATTCATATTTTCATGTATTTCTAGCTTTTATACCTCCATTTTATGTATTTATACTTTCATTTCACATATTTATACATCCGTTTCATGTATTTATATGTCTATTTCATGTACTTATACATTCATTACATGTATTTCTAAACAAAAACTTGATAACCGAATAAACTAAACCGATTAACCGAAAATCAAACGGTTAATAAAATAGATTAACCAATAGTCGGTTAATGTTAATAACCGAACGTAATCATACATACTAGCGATGAGCATGGTACCCATTCAGTACCGAAAATCCCCAAAAGTGGGTACCGGAACCGAATATACCCGGTATGGTACGATTCGGTACCGGTGCCGGTTCGGTACCGGTATTTTAGTGTAAAAAGCGGTACCAAACCGGACCGGACCGGTACCGAAAATACACCTGGTTCGGTAAATTCGGTACCGGTACCGGTTCACCGGGTACCATTGCTCATCACTAGTACATAACCTAACTCAAATTTCAACTTATTCCGTTGACAATACAAACACCGTTAACTTGACAGCTCTGGACCATTGAGATCATCATCCTTCCAAACGATCACGACTTTTTTCATTCCCGGACGCAGGCTGAATCGCCGGCGAGGTATGTAATGCAAAAAACTCATGTTTCACTTCTCCTATCGTATCGATTTATCTAGCATAACACTATCATTTACTAGCTGTAATTTTCAATTTTCAATTTCAAACCAATACAATACAATACTCATGTTAACTTTATATATTCAGATTAAGCTGCTGCTGATCTGTAGGCATAACTAGTTACTGTGGAATCCCTGTAGTAACATCTATTATTCAACTTAGAACAAGTTGATGATTGATGATGATACTTGTAGCTTTGACCAGAATTGACTTAATTGGATGTGCACAAAAAAAAAAGCAATTAGTGATATGTAGATGGATCACAATAGCCTTTCATTTAAGTTCAAATTAGTGCCGTTCAAATGGCTCGATAATCGCTTGAAAAAAGCTCTCTCAAAATCGACTTGGATCGTTTAAGGTAAACCTAAGTTTTAATGTTTTATAGCCTAGCCTAGTTTCTTTTTACATTATTCTACTGGTTTGGTGAACTGGTATTCGACTTCTTAGGTAATTTGTTCAACTTTGGCAATGTGTATATTCTATATTTTGTTGAACCTTATATTAGTTTTAGTTTTAGTTTTAGTTTAGTTATGTTATACATTTGGTACCGACTTAGTGGCGGAACCAGAACGATTTAGTTAGGGGGTCATCATAAGCTTATATTCTATACCGGTTCCAATTAGGGGGTCCATCTCTAAGTTTGTTCTTCAAAAACTCAAAATTTATAAATAAAAATTCAAAAAGTTCCGGTGATCGGAGGGTCAACGGACCCTCTTGACCCCCCTCTGGTTCCCCCTGGTACCGTAATTTGTTTTATACTTGAATGTTGAGTGCGCTTATTTTGTAGAGATTTATATGGTATAAAAGGTTTTAGTGCTTTTTATGATATTGTAGAATGTCTTTTCACAAATAATCGATCGGTGGAAACGAGACTCCAAGTAATGATCATGTTGAGTTTGGAATATTCAAATACCTAGAAGCTCGCTTGGAAATTGCTCGTTCGAAAAGAAGCTCGGAGATAGCGCACTCGAAATTGACTTGGTTGTAAACGAGTCGGCTCAGCTCGGCTTTGATTGTAAACAGTCGAGTTGAAGCTTGACCCTGGCTCTGCTCATTAACAGCCCTACTTCTGATATGTAGATGGATCATCAAACAATTTTCTATAGTGGGTCATCAAACGGTTTTTAAACGATTTCTTCTGACCTTGATCTTATAACAGCCAGTCACCTCTTTACGATGGCGTTATCTTCTCGTCAGCAAGCTTATGACGTCTTTGTGAGTTTTAGATATGAGGATATCAGCAAAACTTTCATGGATCATCTCTTCAGTGATTTAAAAAGGAAAGGAATTCATGCTTACGGGGACAATAATCAGTTGACTAGAGGAGAAGAGTCATCTTTTGAAGCCATTGAACATTCCAGGGTTATACTAGTCATTTTCTCACACAACTACGCTTCATCAACGTTGTGTTTGAAAGAACTTGTGAAGATTCTTGAGTGCAAGAAGAGCGAGAATGACAAGTATGAAGTTTGGCCTATCTTTTACGATGTGACTCCGGCAGTGGTGCGAAATCAAAGAGGGAGCTACGAAGAAGCGATCATGACTCATGAAGCTTCAAATGAAAAGGAGGTGATTAAATGGAAGAAAGCTTTAACGTCGGCTGGAAACTTATCGGGATGGGATCTCCAAAATACGACCAATGGGTAAATCCTCCAAAATTATGTGTGTGTGTGTGTGTGTGGGGGGGGGGGGGGGGGGGGATTTTGACTCATTTGATATAAATGGGTCGTTTTGGATGCTGTGTTTTCTCAAACGGGTCAAATGGTTAAAATCAAATATTAATTGAATGGGTCGTTTTGGGTTGTGTTTTTTTTTGTCAAACGGTTAAAATCAAATATTAATCAAATGGGTGGTTTTGGATTCTGTTTTTTTTTTTTTCAAACTGGTCAAATGGATAAAATCAAATATCAATCAAATGGGTCATTTTCGATTATGTGTTTTCTCAAACGGATTGATTGGTTAAAATCAAATATTAATCAAATGGGTCGTTTTGGTTTATGTGTTTTCTCAAACGGGTCAAATGGATAAAATCAAATATTAATCAAATGGGTCGTTTTGAATTCTGTGTTTCTCAAAAAATCCAATGGTTAAAATCAAATATTAATTGGGTCGCTTTAGGTTGTGTTTTTTTTTTCTTTTTCCAAACGGGTCACATGGTAAATTTAAATACTATTAGTAAAAGGTAATGTAGAAAGGGTCAAATTGGTTCAAAGTTGCCAATAATTTTTTTGAGTAAAGTACATGAATGGTCCCTGTGGTTTACCAAAATTTTGGATTTGGTACCTAGCTTTTCAGAAGTATAAGGATGGTCCCTATGGTTTGTACTTTGTAACACATTTAGTCCCCACAATTGTTTTTCTTATCAAGCTGTTGATGTATGCTCCTCTTTATGGTTTTGTAGGTATGAATCAAAGTTTATTGATATAATCTTGAAGGAGATATTTAATAAACTAATTGATGGGCCCATACCTTCCGGTGACAGTCTAGTTGGATTGTACGCTCGTGCAGAGCAAATGAACTTATCGCAATTTGCAGGGTCCGATAAGGTTCACACAATAGGGATTTGCGGCATCTGTGGAATAGGAAAAACAAGCGTTGCAAAAGCTATATATAACCTTATGTATAAACATTTTGAAGCGTGCAGCTTTTGTGAAGATGTTAATGACGTCGTGAATCGAAACGGGCTTGTTTATCTACAGACAAAACTGCTTGACGATATTTTAAAAGATGGCGATCCCTTAACGGATTTAAAAATACCAAGTGTTGGTGAAGGGGTTTGCATAATGAAGAGAAGGATGAAGGGTAAAAAGATCTTTATTGTACTTGATGACGTGGATAACCAAAACCAATTTGAAGCGTTAGCGGGAAATCCTGACTGGTTTAATCCCGGAAGTTTGATTGTGGTAACGAGTAGAGATCGACAGTTGCTTAAAGCTAATCATGTTGAACACGTTTACGAAATCGACCCTTTGAATGACGATGAAGCTCGTGAGCTGTTTAATAAATATGCTTTTAAAGGTGAACATCCACCGGACGAATTTATCGAATGTGCTAACGGAATACTTGACTATGTTAACGGACACCCGCTCGCGCTTAAAACTATAGGAAGTTCTTTGTTTAACAAGACGTTACATGAATGGGAACGTGAGATAGATAATCTTCAACATAGTTCTAACGCTCTTATACATCAAGTGCTCAGAGTGAGTTACAATGGGCTCGATGCTGATCAAAAAAACATTTTTCTTGATATTGCGTGTTTCTTTAGAGGAGAAAAGAAAGATTATGTGCTGAAAATACTGGATGTTTGTGAATTGTCTTTTTCGACTAATCTTAGAGTTTTAGTTGATAAGTCACTAATAAGTATATGTGGGGATAGGATACAAATGCATAATTTGGTCCAACAAATGGGTCGGCAAATAATTCGTGAAGAATCTGAAGAACCTGCGAAGCAAAGCAGATTATGGTCTCCAACAGATGTGCTTGATGTATTGAAAAATAATAAGGTGCATGATGCGGCAAAACGGGCGGGTCTGGCAGATTGGGTAACTGTCTATCTGGGTTCGGGTCAAGATGGGCAATTTTGTTGTAGAGGTCGGATTGGGTTGACCCGAAAACACTTTTTCTCATTTTTCAAAAATCTTGAGTAAAATGCCATTTTCGTCCCGGAGGTTTGGCTAGTTTTGCGACTTTGGTCCAAAGGTTTATTTTTCGCCTCTGGATCCAAAAGGTTTGAAATCTTGCCATTTTCATCCGGCTCGTTAACTCCATCCATTTTCCCTGTTAAGTCGGGTGTATTTTCGTCTTTTTATTATCTTAAAGGGCAATACCGATTTTGGAATACTTGTACATTATGCTAAATGCTTGTACATAAGGTGAAAAAGACCAAATAGCCCTTTAAGTTAACAAAAAAGACGGAAATACACCTGATTTAACGGAAAAAAAGGATGGAGTTAACGAGCCAGATGAAACTGGCAAGATTTCAATATCCAGATGCTGAAAAACAAACCTTCGGATGAAAGTCGCAAAACTGGCTAATCCTCAGGGACGAATGGACAAAAGTCGCAAAACTGGCTAATCCTTAGGGACGAAAATGGATTTTACTCAAAAATATTTGTGAAAGATTAACGTGTGATAATAACCTAAATTATTTTGAAATTTTCTTTTTTAGGGAACTGAATTTGTTAAAGGCTTAGCACTAGACCTTTCATCTTCAAAAGTCAATATCGATGGTCAAAGCTTCAAGAAGTTGAAAAATCTTCGATTACTACACATATATAATGGAGCATTGGGTAGTTTTAGAGACACCAATGGTGTAAATTGCAGAAGTGAATTGTGGAAAGTGACTAATATGAGTGCCGCTTCTGGAAAGCTTGAATTTTTATCGAATGAATTACAGTTGCTTTGTTGGCATGGATATCCTTTTCAACATCTACCATCATCGTTTTGCCCCGAGAGCCTCCTTGTCCTTGATTTGTCATTTAGTTGTATCAAACAAGTATGGAGCAGATCAAAGGTATTCACACAGTTGTCAAACATATAAATGTGTATACATACACACACAGATATACACATGCACAGTGGCGGAGCTTGACCAAAAGTTCCGAGGGGGCGGAAAGTCATGGGACCCAATTTATATATTGTATAAATATTTAGGCAAAATAATTGTCACTTTACACAAAGCTCCGCCATTGCACATGCATACATCTCTCTCTCTCTGTACACACACACACACACATAGGATCAGGATCAGATGAGAACTCCCCCGAGCTGCGAGAACTCCGATGGAAATCCTACTTCTCGTGTGAGTTTTTCCACCAAAATTTGCACAAACGTAGATGAACCCCGATGGAAATCCTACTTCTTGTGCGAGTTATTCATCATGTAATCGCCATCTACACTGCTGTAATTTTTTTCTACAAAAGCACATGACATCACCCTTTTTGGTGGGTTACACTTATGTAAATTTGTTTTACACAAATGTAAGATTTCGTATACGATATTTTTTTATTTATTATTATTTTTTGAAAAGGTTAAATAATTTAAAAAAAAATTGGTGAATTTTTTTTTTTTTTGAAAAAACCTTTTTTTTTTCAAGGAGTTGAAAGTTACGCAATGTCTATCTTTCCTGCACACAACCTCCTAAGACCATGTGTAGTGGTAATGCTCTTACCCTTGGGCGTTTTGTGCCATGATCCCAGCCAGCACTGGGGCATTATGGGGCGTTTTCTAAAATAGCTGTAATGGGGATGTGGGGCATAATGTTAAAAGAGGTTTAATAGAATTAAATAAAAAAAACTATAAAAAAAATGTTATTGGACAAAAAACCATCAAAAAAGGGTGATTGGTCAACACACAAGGAGCTTGGGCGTGAAAAAAACAACGCCTAACCAAATTTTGTTGAAAAAACGCCTAGGGGGTGGGAGTTGGGTGTTGTGGGGCGTTTTTTAGGGGAAAACGCCCAAAATACCCCCCATTACGCATGGTCTAAGCTGTTGTTGTTAAAGTTTTATTGTCTTTGTATTCACAATTAATACATTAATTATATATATGAACTGAACAAAATAGTGTTTGTATTTCAACAGCTCATCCTAACCTGTACTAAAACTGACCCATTTTAACCGGGACTGCTTTGCGCGGACCTATGTTGACCCAATACCCGACCCGCCCCCACCCATCTATACTATATACATTGATCCTAGTTATCAGTAATAATACTGACACAATTCATTACCATTTTATCTTTTTATAAACAGGGCTTCAAAACGCTGACATTATTGAACCTCAGTCATTGTCACAACCTAAGAAAGACACCAGACTTTACGGAAACTCCAAATATAAAAGAGTTAATACTTGATGGTTGTGAAAATTTGGTTAAAGTTCACTCCTCGATCGGAACTTTGAAGACGCTCATCATCTTAAGTTTAAAAAACTGCAAAAACCTCAAGATTCTCCCCAACATAACCAAATTAGAATCACTCGAAAATCTCAATCTCTTCGGTTGCTCAAAAATAAAAAATTTGGTCAAATCTCACCCGTTACAGCTTTCATCATTTATAAGAAAACTTCATGGTCCCGTGGCTTCGGTGTTACCTTCTTTGTCAACTTTAGGTTCACTACGGGTTTTAAATGTCAGCCATTGCAATCTTTCTGGTGCTAGTGTAAGTAGCCTGGAAAGTTTGTGTTCACTTGAAGAGTTGGATATGAGCGACAATGATTTTACAAGCATAAATGCAAACTTGAGTCGGTTATCTCGACTTTCGTGCCTACGGTTGACGGGTTGTAAGAAGCTTCAGTTTCTGCCGAATCTTCCTTCATCCGTCCTTAACCTTGATGCACAACGTTGCATATCACTGCAAGAGTTACCGAAGCTGTCAACCAAGTACAGTGGTGGCACTGCTGTCTTTGATTTTAAAAACTGTCTAAAAGCAGTTGAGAATCGGGCCGTTGAGAGCCTGCTTACGGTGTTTTTGCCACAGGTTCTCTCTCTCTCTCTCTATCTATACACACACACACACACACTCATATTTATATATAGATTTCAGAACGCTTTATATTGCAAGAATGATATGAGCCATTTTTTTTCCAGTTTTACAAAATTTATGATAAAAGAAAAAGGTATAGATATAATGGTCATTGTTTCTCTCTCTCTCTCTCTCTTGAAATAAAAAAAGAATAAAATTGAACAAATTAGTTTGATTATTTGTTTATGTATATAAACTACACATTAGTAGGCTATGCAGTTAATATCGGTGATATATCGGTTATCGTTTCCCATCTAAAATATCAGTCAGAATATATATCGAGATCAGTACTATAATATCGGCGATATCGACCGATATAACCGATATATCACCGATATTTGACTGATATAACCGACATATCACCAATATTTGACCGATATATCACTGAATTGTTAGTGTTACATTGCTATATATATAAATTCTGCATGATATTAAAATTACCTTTATCTCACCGAGATAACCTATATCTCAAATATTGGTCCTTGACCGATATCTGATATTTTACCGCTTTAACTGCATAGTTCGTAGGTAAACAACACATTTAAAAAAAATATATATGAACACATTAGTTTAATTGTTTGTTTATGCAGTCCTACGCATATTTAGGTAAATGGTACACAATTTAAAAATTATGAGCACATTAGTTTAGTTGTTTGTTTATGATAACATAAACGTGTAGGTAAACGATACGGAATTTTTTTTTGAACAAATTAGTTTGATTATTCGTTTATGTATATAACCTACACATTTGTAGGTAAACAATACAATTTTATCTAAAAAAACATGAAAAAATTAGTTTGATTATTCGTTTATGTATATAACCTACACATCTGTAGGTAAACAATACAATTTTATTTAAAAAAGTATGAACGCATTAGTTTAATTGTTTGTTTATGTAGTCCTACACATATATGGTACACAATTGAAAATATATGAACAACTTAGTTTGATTGTTTGTTTATAATAACATACACGTAGCTAAACGATACGAAAAAAAATGAACAAATTAGTTTGATAGTTTTTATATGTATAAACCACACATATATGTAACTTATGTAAGTTGTACAAAATTATAAGAATATGAACCATTGATAAAAAAGAAATTTAAGGGACTCACATCTCTTCAGGTGTACTCGTCAATATTTTGGTGTTCTGAAATGATCATATATGTGTGTATTTGCATTTTAAGGAATAACTAGTATTAATTAGCCCCCGCGTTGCGGCGGGGGCGAGCATTAATGTCACACTATTGCCAGCGACCACCAACACTGAAGTTGCAGCGTGTTAATGCGAAGAAATTAAACCGAAACGTAAAACATACAATAACATAACTAAGTTGATCTAGGACTCGCGCGTTACACTGAACTCGCGTCTATTTTTCCCGTTTGACAGGTTCATCGTAATCTATATATAATATATATCATTACCACTATACAAACCATAATGCATACATTACAACAACCATTGCATCAATATGTTGCAAATTATATTTATACAAGATTTTGGCTAAATTAATTAGATTATTATAAATAATAATAATTTACAAATAGAACAACACAACTTTGAATGGATCAAACTGATTGAATATGGTAAGATAATGAAACCATTATTTGATTAGGATACAACCAATTAAGCACAATTTACAACCATACATGCATACAAAACAGATTGAATTTGGCAAGGTAATGAAACCATTATTTGATTAAGGTACAACCACTTAAGCACAATTTACAACCAAATATACATACAAATGTTCCAAATTAATAGTATCTAATATAAATTTATAAATAATGTACAAATAACCAAAGAAATGGTACAACTAAAAATAGCATAAACCACAACTAAAGCTACACTTACAACACCACATTGCACTAACATGTTGCAAAATAATAGTATATAAATGTTGTTACATACTTACACATCATAAAACATTGATGATGGACAGGGACGGATTGATATATTTGAAGAGGTTAATATATTTCTTCCGGGAAGTAGTATTCCAGGGTGGTTTAGCAATCAACGTGACGGTGATACTATAACGATGGAATTACCACCACATTGGCACTACAAAAAGCTGAGGGGTTTGGCTACTTGTGTTGTTATTACTCCTGAAAACACTAGTAACAAAAGTACATATTTTGAAATCTCGTGTAGTGTGAAGAACCTACATGGCGATCTCGTTAGTGATGTGTCTCTCTTGTCAACCGATGATCCCAATATTGAGTCGGATCAGATATGGGTTTGGTACAAGAGATCCGACCCCAGGTGGATGAAAGTTGATGATCGAGTTATGGTTTCATTTAAATGTGTTGGCATCAATTGTAAGGTGAAAAGGTGTGGTGTGAGATTGGTTGCTGAAGATGAAGCAGCAGTCGCCATTGAAGATGAGCACTAGGAGTCTAAACGAGCAGAGTCGAGGCCGAGCTCGCCTAAGCTCGAGCTCAGCTCCTGAGTGGTTTTTCAAGTTTGAGTTTGGCTTAGGCTCGACTCGACTCGTTTATTATTTGATAGTTGTTTAATATATATTTCTGAACATATATAGTTTTAATTCTCCTATATATTAATAGGAGAACGAAATGAATAGTAAATTGTATTGTTATATAATATAATAATATAATAAAATATTAAATACAGTTTTTTTTATGGTTTTATTATTTTCACATTATAATAATAGTTATCTTCTTTACTTTTTAAGTTGAGTAAACTGCCATTTTGGTCCCTGTGGTTTGGCTAGTTTTGCCACTTTAGTCCAAATCTCAAACTTATTACATCCAGGGCCCTGTGGTTTGCATTTTGTTGCCATTTTAGTCCAAAATCCAAAAAACCCCATTTTTTACTGTTGAGAGCTGCCTATTTTGTCCTTTAGTGCAGGGGTATTTTGGTCATTTATGTTTTATTTAAAGCAATTCAACAACAACAACAACAAAACCCAGAAAATCAAGAACATCTTCTTCAACAACAACAAAACCCAGAAAATCAAGAACATTTTCAAAGTTCATCATCAAAACCCAGAAAATCAAGAACATCTTCAACCTCATCATGTTCAACGTCATCATCTTCAACCACCACCACCCCCCTCTCGCCGCCAAGCACCACCACCTGAAGATACAGATCTGAGTTCAAAAACACCACGAATTTACAACCTGCAACTTAATCTTAGATTCATAAACACCACAAACTTCAATCTTAGATTCATAAACACCACCACCCCCCTCTCTTCTTCTTCGATGCAGCAACAACAATATCTTTATTTCCTTATCTCAGATCTGCAGCAACAAATAAAAAAAAACAAAAATTCTTCGTTTTCTGAATTTACAACAAAAAAAAAAACGATTCTTTTACACAACAACAATATCTAGTCGACCTTATCGCGGATCTGAAACATAAATTCTTCTTCGTTTTCTGCTTCATTCTTTCACCGCCACCACCAATCTCTCTGATCTCTAACCCCCACCACTATCTAATCCCCCTCAAACAACATCAGATCTCAAAAACAATCAAACAACATCAGATCTCATTTTCTTCTTCTACGACAGATGAGCAACAATATCATCACCACCAACACCACCACCGTACCTACCACCACCACCTCCTCCACCGTCTCTCTCTTTTTCTCTCTCTCTCTCTCTCCTCCTGCCGCCACAAACCACCACCCCCACCACCGCATCATCCCCACCACCACCATCTCTCTGCATCATCCCCACGAAATCAGGTTACATCATGTATAAATTGGGTTGGGTGTTCTTGATTTTGGGTTGGGTGTTCTTGATTTTGCCTCTGCTCACCGTGGAAGCTTGTCTGGTGTTCTTGATTTTGGGTTGGGTGGCGACGGTGGTATTGGTACTTTAGAGAGAGAGAGAGCAGAGTGAGAAAGATGAGAGAGAGAGAAAGTTCTGTGTATGTGTAGGTATATAATATATATATAATTGTTTTAGGGTATTTTATATACATAATTCAGTTATAATAATTACAAAATGCCCAAAATGCCCCTGAGAATAAAGACAAAATAGAAGGGTTTAAGTAGGAGAATCTGGTCAAATTTGAAATTTGGACCAAAATGGCAACAAAATGCAAACCACAGGGCCCTGGATGTAATAAGTTTGAGATTTGGACTAAAGTGGCAAAACTGGCCAAACCACAGGGACCAAAATGGCAGTTTACTCTTTTAAGTTTGGTGTTAACCGGTACTTGTATCGAAAATACCGGTTCGATATCGATACATGAAGGTAAAAACAGCACCAGCCTGGTACATAAAACGACAAAAGTCGGTACCGGATTG
The DNA here is from genome assembly GCA_030545235.1 of Helianthus tuberosus. Taxonomy (NCBI): domain Eukaryota; kingdom Viridiplantae; phylum Streptophyta; class Magnoliopsida; order Asterales; family Asteraceae; genus Helianthus; species Helianthus tuberosus. The sequence goes on from CM060368.1 coordinate 94,604,867, forward strand.
AGTTCGATAATCTTTTAGTTCGATAAATTTGGTACTACTACCCAGTACCATTTGCTCATCCCTGATCACGGGTACCGTACGAACAACAACGGTATCGTACAACTTTTTTTTAGTTTCAGGGGTAGGGATGAGCTCGGTACCAATTGATACCGAATCGGTATTGATACCGAAAATACTGGTTTACGGTATCGGTATATGAAGGTAAAAACCAGTAGCGAACCGGTACCAGGAACGCCAAACCTCAGTACCGAACTGATACTTAGGATCTTTCGGTTCAGGAAATTCGGTACCAGTACCCATTACTATTTGCTCATCTCTGACTACGGGTTTCTACCGAACAACATCATTACCAATTTACCATACAACTTTTTAGTTGATTTTCTTTTGGTTATTTTTTAGTGTTTTTTTCTACATTTTCTTTTTATCCTTCTCAGCGATTCCGTGTGCAACGCGCTTATAGTGATTTCAAACATATATAGACACAGACTAAATAACAAAACAAGTTCGCCGCAACGTGTCGACGGTTTTTATAACTAGTTATATATGTAACATAACATATATAACACGATAATTGTTATTACATAAATATATATTTAATATATTAAATAATAGGGATATTGGATTTAAATAAGCCCAACTTTCACCAATTGGTCAATAGCACTCCCAACTTTCGATTTATACACCAACACTCCCAACTTTCAACTTATTTTTCTCTAGCACTTGCCAACTAACTCTTAGTTTTTGCTGATGTGGCATCTGATGTGGCCCTTTTTGTTGGTGTGGCATATGAGGTGCAACTGATGTGGTATTTTTTATGACGTGGCAGCTGATGTGGTAGTTGACATGGCATTTTGATGATGTGGCAAATGACGTGGCATTTTTATGACGTGGCATCTGACATCAGCTAACTGGGTTAGAGTTCAGTTAGTTAAGGAGTGGTAGAGGAAAATAAATTGAAAGTTGGGTGTGTTGTGGTACAAATTGAAAATTGGGAGTGTTATCGGTCAATTGGTGAAAGTTGGGGTTATTTAAATCCAATATCCATAAATAATAACGATACAGATGACAGGCTCATGAGCTTACTCGAGCTCGATATGTGAAACCCATGCTCGTTTTTTATACATGCTTATTTTAAGATTTACGCTCGTTTAAGGCCGATTTGATCCGATCATTACAAGTCAAACTTGAGCAGTTAACAAGTAGTTACCCATGAAAGAAATTTGATGTTTTACATAAAGATAAAGAGGAAATGAATTATATCACCCTAAACTAAGCAAAATTGGCCAATACCACTCTCAACTTTCAAATTGGCTCCTACCACCCTCTACTTAACAATTTGGTGTTAGTGTCACACCCCTTCGTTAAATAATCACTAACTGAGTTTGGTTTTTAAGCCTACGTGGTATGGAGATGATGAGGTGGACAGCCTACGTGGATAGACCCTTGTTTTATCACCACACCCATCTTAATAGTTTACACCAATGTATATAAATACTTCATTTTTGTGTGTTTTTTTAATATAACACATCTAAATCAAAAGTTCCGCATCATATAAAAAGTTTATGTGTTGCCTTTTATTTTAATTTTTTTATAGAGTGATTTAAGATAACATGTTTTTTTATCTCTAATTGATTGGTTGTAATCATGCCCCCTTTAGTAATTTTTATCTTGTCTTGATTGAGGGATAAGTTTTATAAAATAATATGTTTGTACAAGTAGGGTTGGACAATTTTCAGTTTTCATCAAAAGGACCAAAAAAAAACCTAACTTGAACTTAACTCGAATTTCGTATCAGTATTTGAATTCAAATTATAATTATTTCTTGAGTAAATTGCGAAAATCGTCCGTGTAGTTTGGGCATGTTTGTCATTTTCATCCAAAACATTTTTTTGTATCATATGGTCCTTCACTTTTGGGATTTTTTTCATTTTCATCCAAACATTTAATTTGCTTTATTGTTTCTATCAAACATTTGGATGAAAATGACAAAAAATCTCAAAACTCAGGGACGATTTTGGCAAAAAATATCAGACGTTTGGATGAAAATGGCAAAAAATCATAAAAGTGAATAACTATATGGTACAAAAAATTGTTTTGGATGAAAATGACAAACATGCCCAAACCCCAGCAATTTACTCTTATTTCTTTATAAAAATACGTATATGTAACCTGTTTAATCGAATACTCGGTCAAACTGAACATACATATATTTCAAGTAATGTGTAGTTCTCAATTAACCGGAAAAGAAGAATTACAAGTTTGTAAAATACATTAGAACAAAGAAAACATAGTACACACTTAGAAATTTCATATCTTGTAATGTCATCTCTCAAAGTTTGCAAAATCGGGTCTCGTGCCGAGTATGTCGAAGAGCACAGTGTATTTTGGCTATGTGACGGATGGGGTGAAGGCTCGGATTAAAAGCATCACGCACTTTGAGGAAGGTGAATTACCTGTTCGTTATCTTGGGGTTCCTTTGATATCCACTCAGTTGCATTATAAGGACTGTAAAAGATTGATTGAAAATTTGCAGTCTCGTATAACGGATTGGAAAAACAAATGCTTGTCGTTTGCAGGGAGATTGCAGTTGATTAGATTGGTCCTCTCTTCTATGCATGTGTACTGGGCTTCGGTTTTCGTTCTTCCCAAACGTATTATTCACGAGATTGAGGAGAGGATGCGACGTTTTCTATGGACTCGAGGAAATAACATAAAAGGTAAAACAAAAGTAAAGTGGAAGTCAGTGTGCTTGCCTAAATGTGAAGGTGGGTTAGGTATTAGAAGGGTCGGAGATATGAATAAAGCTCTCATGGTTAATCACATCTGGAGTTTATTATCTCTCAGAGAGTCTTATGGGTTAAATGGATTCACTTGTATCGTATTCGCAATAGAAGTTTTTGGGATATCCCAGTTGGAAGCAATATTGCATGGAGCTGGAGGAAAATGCTTGGGCTTAGGCATATGATTAGAGATCATTTATGGATTAACGTGGGAAATGGAACTAGAACTTTTGCTTGGTTTGACAAATGGGATGAGATATGCCTGATCGCTAGGATTCTTACTCCGAGAATTATAGCAAACGCGGGTTACAATATGACTACAAAACTTGCGGAGGTTTATGCTCATGGAGGATGGCTTTGGCCGAACTCTTGGACGGATCGTTTCCCTACAAAACTTGGGGTTCACTGGATTTCAGAAGGAGAGAAGTTTTTTTCTTTGTTCTGTGCGTATGAGGAAGAAGAAGAAGAAAGACAGGCGTGTTTTATTTTGGTGGAGAAGTAAAGTTTTTCAATTTGACCAGAAGGCCCCTCAACTTTGAACAAAATTGGGTTTAGTTCTTTTTTATTAATTCCTTGGCAGCAGTAGCCAAACTTTTATTTATCAAAGAACTAAGTTTTTTTTTGGGCATCAGGCAGAAGGTTTAAAAAATTTCAAGATCAGTTTTTTGACCGGTTAAACCAGCAAATTTTCAGAGTATCGTTCGTTGAAGATCGAAGAAACAGAACCGTAGACCAGTACTTGTTTTGGTTGTTTCAGTGTTGATTTTCGGTTTATATTTCGATTTAAATTTCGGTTAGTCGTGTTTGTTAACATGGCAGAAGACGGGAAAGTTCAAATCGATAAGTTTAACGGTACAGATTTTAGCTAGTGGAAGATGCAGATTGAGGCATTATTAGTTTAAACAGATCTTGATATTGTGTTATCAGGAGTTAGACCAGAAAAGGTGGAACCAGCAGATTGGGAATCAAAAGACAGGAAAGCCAGGGCAGTTGTTACATTGGCGTTATCAAAGATTGTGGCATTCAACATCATGAAGGAAACCACAACTAGTGGTATGATGTTATCCCTATTTAACATGTACGAGAAGCCTTCGGCAGCTAATAAGGTCTTTCTGATTCGAGAGCTGGTGAATACTAGGATGAGGGAAGGCAGTTCAGTCACAGAGCACATCAACAAGTTGAATTCGATTTTGGCCAGACTTACGTCAGTGGGCATCAAATTCGAAGATGAAGTTCAAGCTTTGCTACTGTTATCTTCTTTGCCAGACAGTTGGTCCGGAACTGTTACAGCGATTTCCAGTTCATCAGGTACCAGCGGATTTACTTTTGAAGGGATTCGTGATCTTATTCTGAGCGAGGACGTCAGAAGAAGAAGTTCGAGTGGATCATCGAGTGAATTACTGAATGTTGACAGAGGAAGGAAGAATAACAGAGATAGTCGGAGCAGGAACATAAATAGGAGTCAGTCTAGGGCTCGAGGTGATGTAACCTGTTGGAACTGCAAAGAGGTAGGACATTTTAGGAATCAATGTCCAAATGAGAAGAAAGAAGTTAACGCTGCAGTAGCCCACTCAGATGATGATGTTTTGTTCTGTAGTGTGGAGAGCAGTGTGGATTCTTGGGTTATGGATTCGGGTGCTTCATTTCACGATACCCACAGCAGTGAAGCACTGCGAAATCTGAAAGAATGTGATTTTGGTAAGGTAAGACTCGCGAACGATGAGGTTCTTGATGTGACGAGCATGGGTGACTTAAATCTGAAGACTCCAGTCGGTTCATGGACTTTGAAGGATGTCAGGGTGATTCCAAGCTTAAAGAAACAATTAATTTCTGTTGGGCAGTTGGATGAACAGGGGCACGAGGTTAAGTTCAAGAACGGGCAGTGGAAGGTTCTAAAGGGAAATCTAGTCGTAGCTCGAGGAAAGAAACGGGGTTTGCTGTATATGGTCAGTTTACCGTCTGAGGGAGTAACCGTCCCAGTTCAGAAAAAGACCAAGATCCGGTTCATAGAATCTCGTGGGCAGAAGAAGGTTTGTTTTGCAGGAGACAAACCCAGAGCCACAGGTCAGATTCAGGTTGAACGTGCTAGGAAAGGTTCAGAGAAACCAGTCAAGGGTATTCGTGGCAGTGGGAGCACAGGTAGCGCTTCAGTCAGAACTCCCAGACGACAGTGGGTTAAGAGAACCTGTATTCCAGCGGTGAAAGTCTCTCTAGTGAATTACCTGCTTATGATGGAGAGTGTTAGTTCTCAGGTTTTCTCAGAATCTGGCAGTTCGTGTCAGTGGGAGCCGGTAGAGACAGAGAACGGGTCAGGGGCAGATTTAGCCATGACTGGTGAGTTTAGGCTCAGTGGGAGCTTCAACGGGCCTTCAAGTTAATTGAAGAAAAGGCCGGGGTAACTAGGAAGGAGCTAAGATCAAAAGGTTTTTACAGAAATGCAGATGCACAGTTGAAGCACAGGTGAAGATTATCCCGTGGCTTCGAGTGGGAGATTGTTGAGTATGAAGCCACTTGATCAAGTGGACATCAGAATCTCTGACAGGATAAGAGGGTAAGGGGCAGGGGGCCATTATTCTCAGATCTTGTTTTGGGTCAATTTTCTCTTTCTTCAATCTCTATATAAGAGATTCATATGTATTGTAATTCCTTGTACCTCTCCAAGTATTATAAACTCCTAGTTACCCGTGGACGTAGGTCAGTTTAGACCGAACCACGTAAATCCTTGTGTTCTTGATTGTGGCAGAGTGTGTGAGAGCAGAGTGTGTGTGTGGCCCGAGTTCGTGTGTGAGAGTCCGATCCTAACAACTGGTATCAGAGCTCAGGCTCGTGTTGTTGAACCGAACAGAAACCAATCAGAATGAACAGAAACCGAACATAAACGAAGGTGTAGAAGAAGAAGATACCTGAAGGTGCAGAAATCTGAACTAGGGTTCCGATTTGCATCAGTTTCTACCGGATTGTTCACGTCAGCCATTTTCTGCTCGAAGCCGCTGCCGCCCACACCGCCGGATTCCGTCAGAATCACGGTCACCACCATCAGAATATCATCCACCGCCATCAGAACCGCCTCCAACGTCATCAGAATCATCTCCACAGCCGTCAGAACCGCCGGCAGAACCGCCGGTCATCTTCCCGCCGCCAGCCGCCGCCTAGGGTTTCGAATTAGAAACCATTGTTGCCGAATATCGCATCTAGGGTTTCAAAATCGAAGGTTTAGGGTTTCGATTTTGCTTGGGGTTCGCTGGATTTCAGAAGGAGAGAAGTTTTTTTCTTTGTTTTGTGCGTAGGAAGAAGAAGAAGAAGAAGAAGAAAGACAGGTGTGTTTTATTTTGGTGGAGAAGTAAAGTTTTTCAATTTGACCAGAAGGCCCCTCAACTTTGAACAAAATTGGGTTTAGTTCTTTTTTATTAATTCCTTGGCAGTAGTAGCCAAACTTTTATTTATCAAAGAACTAAGTTTTTTTTTGGGCATCAGGCAGAAGGTTTAAAAAATTTCAAGATCAGTTTTTTGACCGGTTAAACCAGCAAATTTTCAGAGTATCGTTCGTTGAAGATCGAAGAAACAGAACCGTAGGCCAGTACTTGTTTCGGTTGTTTCAGTGTTGATTTTCGGTTTATATTTTGATTTAAATTTTGGTTAGTCGTGTTTGTTAACATGGCAGAAGACGGGAAAGTTCAAATCGATAAGTTTAACGGTACAGATTTTAGCTAGTGGAAGATGCAGATTGAGGCATTATTAATTTAAAAAGATCTTGATATTGTGTTATCAGGAGTTAGACCAGAAAAGGTGGAACCAGCAGATTGGGAATCAAAAGACAGGAAAGCCAGGGCAGTTGTTACATTGGCGTTATCAAAGACTGTGGCATTCAACATCATGAAGGAAACCACAACTAGTGGTATGATGTTAGCCCTATCTAACATGTACGAGAAGCCTTCGGCAGCTAATAAGGTCTTTCTGATTCGAGAGCTGGTGAATACTAGGATGAGGGAAGGCAGTTCAGTCACAGAGCACATTAGCAAGTTGAATTCGATTTTGGTCAGACTTACGTCAGTGGGCATCAAATTCGAAGATGAAGTTCAAGCTTTGCTACTGTTATCTTCTTTGCCAGACAGTTGGTCCGGAACTGTTACAGCGATTTCCAGTTCATCAGGTACCAGCGGATTTACTTTTGAAGGGAATCGTGATCTTATTCTGAGCGAGGACGTCAGAAGAAGAAGTTCGAGTGGATCATCGAGTGAATTACTGAATGTTGGCAGAGGAAGGAAGAATAACATAGATAGTCGGAGCAGGAACAGAAATAGGAGTCAGTCTAGGGCTCGAGGTGATGTAACCTGTTGGAACTGCAAAGAGGTAGGACATTGTAGGCATCAATGTCCAAATGAGAATAAAGAAGTTAACGCTGCAGTAGCCCACTCAGATGATGATGTTTTGATCTGTAGTGTGGAGAGCAGTGTGGATTCTTGGGTTATGGATTCGGGTGCTTCATTTCACGCTACCCACAGCAGTGAAGCACTGCGAAATCTGAAAGAATGTGATTTTGGTAAGGTAAGACTGGCGAACGATGAGGTTCTTGATGTGACGAGCATGGGTGACTTAGATCTGAAGACTCCAGTCGGTTCATGGACTTTGAAGGATGTCAGGGTGTTTCCAAGCTTAAAGAAACAATTAATTTCTGTTGGGCAGTTGGATGAACAGGGGCACGAGGTTAAGTTCAAGAACGGGCAGTGGAATGTTCTAAAGGGAAATCTAGTCGTAGCTCGAGGAAAGAAACGGGGTTCGCTGTATATGGTCAGTTTACCGTCTGAGGGAGTAACCGTCCCAGTTCAGAAGAAGACCAAGATCCGGTTCACAGAATCTCGTGGGCAGAAGAAGGTTTCTTTTGCAGGAGACAAACCCAGAGCCACAGGTCAGATTCAGGTTGAACGTGCTAGGAAAGGTTCAGAGAAACCAGTCAAGGGTATTCGTGGCAGTGGGAGCACAGGTAGCGCTTCAGTCAGAACTCCCAGACGACAGTGGGTTAAGAGAACCTGTATTCCAGCGGTGAAAGTCTCTCTAGTGAATTACCTGCTTATGATGGAGAGTGTTAGTTCTCAGGTTTTCTCAGAATCCGGCAGTTCGTGTCAGTGGGAGCCGGTAGAGACAGAGAACGGGTCAGGGGCAGATTTAGCCATGACTGATGAGTTGAGGCTCAGTGGGAGCTTCAACGGGCCTTCAAGTTAATTGAAGAAAAGGCCGGGGTAACTAGGAAGGAGCTAAGATGAAAAGGTTTTTACAGAAATGCAGATGCACAGTTGAAGCACAGGTGAAGATTATCCCGTGGCTTCAAGTGGGAGATTGTTGAGTATGAAGCCACTTGATCAAGTGGACATCAGAATCTCTGACAGGATAAGAGGATAAGGGGCAGGGGCCATTATTCTCAGATCTTGTTTTGGGTCAATTTTCTCTTTCTTCAATCTCTATATAAGAGATTCATATGTATTGTAATTCTTTGTACCTCTCCAAGTATTATAAACTCCAAGTTACCCGTGGACGTAGGTCAGTTTAGACCGAACCACGTAAATCCTTGTGTTCTTGATTGTGGCAGAGTGTGTGAGAGCTGAGTGTGTGTGTGGTCCGAGTTCGTGTGTGAGAGGTTGATCCTAACATGTTGTGTTGGTAACTTAAGTATGGCATGTCATACTTGAGAAGTGATGGGTATCTTGCCCTTCACTTGGTTTGTTTGGTTTTGGTTGGTATAATATTCACCGGGGTAATCCTTTACACACAAAAAAAAAAGTTTATACAATATAATGAAGACTCTGATTCCTTATACTAATGTGCCATCTTTATACCATTCCAAATTTCGGATCAAATCGTCTTTGATTATTCGAATCCAATATTTTTTCTCTTTATAAATATACGTATTTTTATTTTATTAATCTACATTATTCATTTTTTATTTCGTAAATTAGATGAACTCAAAGCAACCTGAATCGAATTAGAATCCATTTCGAAATATTTGAATTCTTATTTAGATTGATCATTAGAAACACCAAATCTGAATACCCGATGTAAATAACTCGAAACGTGATGTGATGAACACCCCCAATTATATACGTTCACTTATGTGACATTCAACATGCAGTTTCGGAAAACCAATATTAGAAAAAAGAAAAGAAAATATATAAAATTATAATTATAAATATAAGTTTCACACTTTCATTGAATAGTAAAGAATGTAAGATAAAGCAATGAAAAATAAAGGGGTGCGTTGATGAATTGTCACACCGTATGCAGGCTAATAGTACGTGTAAGGTCTTCATAGCCTGCCAAATATATGTGCACACATCCACAAATTCGATTTAACTTATACATGTGCAAATGAGAATCTTATTAACATGTGTTAACATGAAAACATAAAAAACTATTTATATAAATAACCATCACTTTTGTAAGTGTAATTTTTTTTTTCTGAACGACAAATTTGGATCGCTGTTGTACCACTGGAGTATCATCGTGTCACTAGTGGAACCATCCGATCATATCCATCTCCACTGGACAATAATGCCTATACACCAATTCAGGAAGAAACCAATAAATCTGGGAAAAAAACCCAATAATCTTTATATCGCCCCTAAGATGGCACTAGGCTATAATAACATGTGCATAAGTGTAAATTACATGAAGCAGGTGTGTATCGAAACTTCACATTTTCTTAAATTTAGAAAAAAAAAATTACTTTTTTGGTCCTAGATTAGACATCCGCTAAAAGTTTTATGTTAAATTACATGAAACAGGTGTGTATCAAAATTTCACCTTTTCTTCTAGAAAAAAAAAAAAATACTTTTTTGGTCCTAGATTAGACATCCACTAAAAGTTTTATGTTAAAAGATCATGTAAAATAAATATTTCATCCCAATACTAAAACAATAATAATACATTAATACAAAATAGGGTTAAGTTATCGTATAAATAAATCTTAACATACAAATACCGTTAACATGAGAAGTAAAGGAGGAAATTTCTTTTTCCATCTTATTAAACACGTATTTTAGTCCAAGAATTAAAAAGAATCGTGATTTTACATCAGTAGAGTAATTATGTAATTTTGTAGGGTAATTATAATTATTCTACAAAATTGTAGAGTATTATAATTTTTTAACAATAAAAAACATTTTTCTTGTAATTCTCATTAAAATGCCAAAACAACAAATTACAAGCAAATGGCAAGTAAACAGGCAACAAGCTGCGCCGCAACCCACTTTTGAATTGCAAAACCGATTTTACTAAAGACAAAATTGATTCTTAGGAGTTAAGAAATTATTATTCACGACCCGCTGGACTCTATTTAGGAATTCCACAGCCTTCGGGGCTAGGGAACCAAATGTATCAAAAGCAATTGGTATAAACACATGTTGATTCTCCAAACAAGTTTTCTCGTGTTTAGCGACTTTGCCTGATTCCGCCTTCACTGCAGCCTGGCCAACAACAAACTCATTATCCCTGAGCCCAACAAGAGGGGACACTCTTATAAGGTCTACACAAACGTGTTTTCCCCTTGCCCACCCAAACACAAGAATATCAGCTGGCCAAAGAGTAGACCTCCCATAGAGCGTATTCGACAGAAAGTTCATCGGAGCCTCCTTTTTTGCCAAAATCTCTGCCCGCTTTAGAATCTCACAAAGAATATCCCTACAATAATTACTCTACTACTGTAAAATCACGACTTTTTTTATTTTATTTTTTTATATTTTGCAATTAAACATCATTCCTAAGTAGCAGATGAAAAAAAATTCACTTCTCACGTTATTAAGACCCATTTATATTTTGATGTTTACATAAACGCTCCCCTTCTAGTTTGTTGTCTCTCCAATGACCCCCTTTCCCACCACGACAACCAGTGACGACCCTCTCCCCCGACAAAGATTCTATGGTTGGCAAGAGATCTAGCCAGACCCGTACCATAAACAATCTGCGTTTAGTTGGTTGAAACCAAAACACTGTTGGCGGTTAAATTGATTGACAATATCACAATATCAAACCAACAGGAGGTTAAGAAGCCTCATTCAATGGGATGCAGCTTCTGTTCACAAATTTTTAACCAACGAACTTGTGGTTTTTATAAACTTGAAGCATGATATAACATAAACTCCTAAAGGATCAATGGGAATTATTATTAGTTTATTAAAAAACTAAAGAGTTTGGATTTGTTTATTGCAAAAACTGTGTAAGTGAAGAAGCTTCCATTTACAAATTCATGTATGTGTTTGTTTCAGAGACTTTGTATTAATCTATTCACAAACGACACTTAATTTGATCTGTTGCAAGATTTGAGTATTTTATATTTAACTTACTCTGGAGCGAATGAAACCAATCTTCTAGTAATAAATATCCCAATGGGTAGTAGTAGTTTTTAACCTTTAAATTCATAAACGAGGATCTCGATACCCACAAACCCAACGCGTAGAGCAACTAATCGCGTATAGGATATGGTTTTATAACCTTTATAAACAGATATGAAACAGATATTACCAAAATCCGTCTCAAACCCAACCCATTACCGTCCCAACGATACCAATGATATGTTTAGTATGTTACCACGACAATCCAAATGCATACATTCTTAGAAATAGTCCACATGATGCATGCATATAGATACAATATACAACCTTAGATGCCCTCATACAAAAAACATTCAACACCCCACATGCTTTATAAATTCATTATGTTTCCATATATTTTAATCTTATCAGAAGGTATTTTAGAAATTCAAATAAATGGACTGTCTATATGACGGTTACTCTGTTGCAGTTTGTTGCAATGCACATGATGCAAGAATCCGTAACGGGTTGACTGCATCTTTCAACGCCCTTTGTGAAGTAGCAACGCCAGGTTGTAAAAGTATCCCGAATTTGTTGTATCATATCACCTTGTAGGTTTATCTTCTTCTAATAGCAAGTGTACTATAGACTGAATGACGTTATTTTCGGCTATGTTAGCAGTCTGCAAGAAAAGAAGACAGGAAGAAACGGGTTTAAAAGATCGGGTCAAAGAAATAAAGTAGACTGATTTGCAGCTCGGGTTCAGTGTTACCTGCGGCTTCCTAATTAGCTCCTTCAAAATTGAATGAAGAGTTAGTCTAAGTTCCTTGAAGAGGACAGCCGTTTGAGCTGGTGCAGCCATTTTCAACCACCCATCTATGATTACGAGACCCGTCTGCAAAATTCAAGACCCGAGACTAGCAACTTAAACCTAACCCATTGCAAACCCTTAAAAACCGGGCTGTTATATATATGCTTTACCTAGGGCTTCAAACAAACCAAAAGTTCAGCAAACAATTCATGAACCGTTTGGCGGGAACTGGGAAGTTTGTTTGTGTTCGTTCGTTTAATAAATGAACGAACACGAACATAAAATTTTGTTCGTTTAGTTAAATGAACGAACATGAACAAAGGCCGCGGTCGTTCATTCATGTTCGTGAACGTTCGGTAAGGTGTTCGTTTGTGTTTGATAGTTCATTAGTGTTTCTAATTTTTATATTGTATTTAGATACGTCAAAATTCCGACAAATAAAATATTTAATAGGTGTTAGTGTATTATATATTTTGTCCATGAACGCTTGGTTGTGTCCATTTGTTTTCACTGTGTCCCTGAACATTAGTTTGTGTTTGTTACCTAAAATTACCAAACAAACACAAACGAACACGAAGACGTTCATTTCCTTGACAAACGAATATGAACATAAGATCTTGTTCGGTAAGTATTCATGAACAGTTCGTGAACACATATATTTCATAACAAACGAACGCGAACTTCGTTTGGTTCGTTTGCAACGCTATCGATCCCACGACACCCATGAGATATTGTATAACTATATTGACAAAAATTATAATAAACCGTGTGATAATCGACACAAACATTTCTTTACAATAATAGTCAAATAAGTCAAAAAGAGAATATGTGTGGGCCCATGCTTTGAATTACGGGTCAAATTCATGCAAAAAAATGATATTTTATTTTACGACTCCATTCATAAGAATGCGTTGAACAAGTTATCAATGCAAAAAAGGATACCTGGTGTTGAATGTTCATGGAACCACCAAACAATAAAATAGAGTAGGGGGAAGTGATGGTTGTATCTCGAAGAAACACCTTCGTTGTCTCAACCTATAAATGTCAACATCAAAAGGAACAAAATTAGAATATTATATAAAAAGTATATTACATTTTTAGTCCTTGTAGTTCAAGTCAAACTAGTTCTTTTACCAGCCGTGCGTTGCGGCGACGGCGCCGTACGCGACGTAATAAATCATGGACTACAAGCCAACTCGTTTTCGAATTAAATTTACGTGAAACGTAGAGTAATCAGAATTCAAACCGTTGAATTGAAATGTGTTATATTTGACCCGACTTGTTTCCAAAAAAAAATTACATCAAAATATAGACCAACTCAAAATGTCATAAATAAACATGTGGGGGTGGCGCCACACGCGGTGTGATAAAATATAGGCTACAATTGACCCAACTCGTTTCCAAACTAAATTTATTTCGAAACGTATTGTAACTCAAATTTATACAGTTGAATAACAACGTATTATATTTGACCCGATTTGTTGCCAAAAAATTTACGTCAAACGTAGTCCAACTCAAAACATACATTAAAATAAAACATTTTATAATTGACCCAACTCGTTTCCAAACAATTATAACGTTAAAGCGTAGATGAACTTTAATTTGTACTGGCACGTACATAAAAATAAAAACATAAGAAATTAGTTTACAAAGTAGAGGGTTAACTTTGACATTATACCAAGGTTGGAGGTAGAATAAGAAAGTAAAGGGTTACTATTGACATTGTACTATAGTTGGAGGGTAGAATGGTTGGATGGCAAAAGCCACCGACCATTGATTTTAAGGTTATAGTAATAACGGATTTGGTCATATTACGACTTTTACAGGTTCAGTGACAGTCCCTCTTGCACTGCTTGCTTGAACAGCACCGATCAGAGACTAACTTTGTAAACAAACAATATGCGAGGGAGCCTGATAAAATAATGACCTAGGGACCATAACCGTAAATTGACCCAAACAACAGGGACAAAATTGTAAATGGAGTTATACCTTTTCAAGGAAAACAAGAAACGGATGCTGAAAAGTTTTTGAGTTGCTATTGACGGAAGAAGGGTGAATATGTACGACCCGTCTTCCATCAAACCACACATTCGAGTCATCGGTTGTAGGACCCGCAGATTGTCTCAGGCTATTTAGAGCTTTCTCTGAGATCCCTTGTTCGGTGGCAGCTACATTGGGATATAAACCAGCACATAGCAATGCCTGCATACGTATATTTTGGATTTAAACTTCAAAGACGTTTATTTCCTCGTAAACTATCAAACTTTTCTTTCGTAATTCACTGATTATGGTTTTTGAAGTCATATAAAATGATAGAAGACTTTAAACGGATGGTGAGGCTTACCTTGACGACTGATAAGTGATTTGAATAAACATTGAATGTTTGTGATGTATCTGAAAACCAGCTGTCGAGTTTCTCTTTCCATTTGCCCCCATTCTGATGATAGAAAACACCAACCGTTACTGTTACTGTTATTATTTTTCATTTCTGGATTCTGGAATATGCAGTTATGCAGATGTATAGTATTCATGAACCATCTTTATCATTTTTGAAATTTTGATACAAATGATTTTAGGAAAAATTACAAGTTTTGTCCTTTATCTTTATACCACTTTTCAGGCGGTGTCCTTTTTAACGAATGTTGACAGGCGGTGTCCTTTACTAGGTATTTTGTTGCAAGTTTAGTCCTTTACACCCAACCCAGTTAAAAAACCCTGTTAATTGTTGACAGGCGGTGTCCTTTACTAGGTATTTTGTTGCAAGTTTAGTCCTTTACCTAGGTATTTTGTTGCAAGTTTAGTCCTTTACACCCAACAATTAACAGGGTTTTTTAACTGGGTTGGGTGTAAAGGACTAAACTTGCAACAAAATACCTAGTAAAGGACACCGCCTGTCAACATTCGTTAAAAAGACCGCCTGTCAACATTCGTTAAAAAGGACACCGCTTCAAAAGTGGTATAAAGATAAAGGACAAAACTTCTAATTTTTCCATGATTTTAATTTAAAAAGACTTCAAACAGTTTTGTCAGGTCTGGCTGACCCAACCAACCCAGCCAGTTAGATTGCTGTTTTCCGAAGCGGTAGTTAATGGTTCAGCCCTGAGCTTTCGTCAAAACCGGCTGAACAGGACAGCGAAAACCCCTAACACATGCATTACAGACAATATGCATCCAAAGAATTATTACAAAAGATACATAACAGTACCTGATAATTTTTGGGGAGCTCAATAAGACCAATGTCTGCCAGCAATGTTCCAAATTGTACACGCATGTCCCTATCATGTCAGTGTATAGATTAGGTGAGTCTAAATTGATTGTTTTTTTTTACATATAAAAGAATAGGACTATATCAGAAGAAAATCAGGAACAAAATATGGGGTTAAAACGTTAACTATATACGGAGTGTGTAGTTGTTAGGAACTGCAGAGAAATATGGCAAACCTTATCATGTACATAACAGAGCTGCTTAAAAAATATGATTTGCAGAACCGTTCTGCAGCATTAGATCCATTCTGCAAGGAGAAAGTGACAAATGTAAGTAGGAAACTTTAACTTTGGATCAGAAAAGAGAACGTAAAGATATATAACTCAGAATTCTTAAAAGCCAAACTAAAGTAACCTCGCGTAAAATTTTCTCCCACTTTTTGTATGCAATCATCATAATCAAATGGTCAGACTGCCGCTCCCCATTGTCCAGATCAGTTGCACCACCTGACTTATCGGTCAACAAAGCCAACTTTGCTCTCTCAACAGCATGCCTCTGAAGTTTATGTTGTTTTTATTATTTAATAATGCATCTTAATTTTCCATCAAGAAAAATAAAGATGATTTTGAGTAATAAAGAAAAAACCTCATCTTTCGGGTATATGAAGGGTGATTTATAGCTCAGAAATGCTGAGATGGATAGGATAGGTGATAAGCAGCCAAATATACCACCATATAACATCATCTGTATTGAACGAAACCATCAACAACACATGTTACTATTTCCTGAATGTAACTGAAAGAAATTATAAAAACATGCATATAAAATAACTTTGCAAATGAATCAACACATTACACACGTCAAGAATGGGCTCTAACAGATGCTAAAACTGTAAAAATGATCATAGGGAGTACATTTGTAACACATTACATATCCACAAGATAAGTTTCACCTGCAAAACCTAAGTTTTAACCTTACTCAGAACAAATAACATTATCCCACAAACTACAAACATAATTTAAGGATGAAGTGATGGACCCAGTAAGATCCATCGCAAAGGATTTGTTGCTGATTTCTGAAAGTTTGACCATGGTCAACGCTTCAAAAGTGGAGGCAAGGCCAAACTTATTGCTGGACAACATAGGTCACTGAATTTGGTCAATACATCTGGATGTGAGGGTCAAATTCAGTACCTATCAGCTAGTCTGTATTGGGTTAGTCCTGGTTAAAGCTCAAAGAGGGGCCAAAATCAATCAATGTTGATACTGGTCAATTTAGGCTGATCGGTGCTAAAACTTTTAAAGAGGAGGCAGAAATCACAAATAAATATTTGAAGATTGTGAAGTCAAAACAGAAAAACAACCAGGTCAAAACTAACCAAATAGTCAATGGGGGTAATGGAAAATTGCTGGGAATCGTATGGTTGGTTGGGTCAGCCAAATTTTGATTAACTGGGTTGACGGGTACTGGGTCATAAAAATGTCTATGGGGAGTCACTGATTTGGACCCAGTCAATGGTTGGATCATAATATTCATAGTTAAAACACTTGGCTTGGCCCATAGGGATGATGACAGTTGGGCAAACATATAATTAAAAGGGTAAAGTTTTGGGCCAATAATGAAAGCTGAGAAAGGAGATTTAAAAATTGATCCTGGGCTACAACTAATAGTATAATGAAATTGGGCAACTTTACGGGATCTAAAAATGCAGTAATTCTAAGAGAAGGGAAGGTCATGTCATGGATCCGAGTAATAGCAATTCATGGGGTGGTTTATGGTGAGTGAGTGTCCCACGGATCAGGTAATGGTGTTGATTTGGAAGTTGCAACTAACCGTTCAGTATACACACAAGATGGTTGGAAGAGTGCCACATGGTCATGATGGAGATGAGTTGGAAACTAGTTTGCTAAATTGCGGACACTAGGAATATTTGGAGGATGGGAAATCGGAACAGATTTTTTTGGATGACCAGGAATAATTGATTGAAAATATTATACGTCATCTATAAGTGTTTGGAATTTAGTTTTTTATTAATGTGTAATGATTTGTATTGTGGAATTGTACACGCTTTTGGGCCACTTATAAGCCCAAACAGAATTTTAGAGGCCTTGTTAGGCTTTCATGGACTAGATGTATCACATCTTTGTCTAGAGTCCATTATATAGGATGTTTGCGGGTGATAGACTTGAACCGGGGACATGTCCCGGGAAAGTCTAATCACCTCTTATGTCTTGTAATTTTGTTTAAAGTTATAAAAATTTACCCGGGTACCATACCTTTTACCCTATATATATATATAGGGTAAGGTTCATTTGAGAACCACCTTTATTGTGAGAACCGCGAGAACCAATGTGAACACAACAAAATAACCTAAAAAAACCTAACCCCCCCCCCCCCCCACACACACACACACACCCAAACTAAATGCTAAAAACTAAACCCCTAGAAAAAAACTAAAAACACAAAAAAAAATTATTTTAATATTTTTTACTTAAAAATCGCTACTTTTAGTAGCCAATTTTTTTTTTAATAACGAAATATAGCGAATTTTAAGTAAAAATATTAAAAAAAAATTTGTGTGTTTTTTAGGTATTTTTGGTTGTGTTCACATTGGTTCTTGCAATAAAGGGTGATTCCTAACGGATCCTTCTCCTATATATATATATAGGGTAGGGTTCATGTTAGAACCACCTTTATTGCGAGAACCGTGAGAACCAATGTGAACACAACAAAATAAACCCACTACACCCCCCAAAACCTAAAAAAGCCTAACCCCCCCCCCCCCCCCCCCCCCAAAGCTAAATGCTAAAAACTAAACCATAAAGCTAAACCCCCCGAAAACCTAAAAAAAACCTAACTCCCCACCCCCCAAAAACCTAACCCCCCCCCCCCCCCCCCCCCCCCCCAAAAAAAAAAAAAAAATCACACAAAAAAAGTTTAATATTTTTTTTATAAAAAATCGCTAATTTTCGTCTCAAAAAAAATTAAAAAAAAATTATTGACGAAAAGTAGCAATTTTTAATAAAAAAAATATTAAAAAAAATTTGTGTGTTTTTTAGATTTTTTTAGGTATGTTTGGTTGTGTTCTCGCGGTTCTCGCAATAAGGGATGGTTCCTAACGGATCCTTCTACGATATATATATATATATATATATATATATATATATATATATATATAACTAAGAGTACAGACAAGTACAATTATGTAAACCAGATGTGCATACCTTTCCGATTAATACATCAACTGGTAGTTTTGCCAAATGATGCCCAAGAGGTGTTAATTCTTCGTCACCTTCAACCGCACCAACCTGAACCGCATTCCAATCAACACATAATATATAAACCAACACTTGTGATTAACAACATTTAATCATGTTGTCCCAGGACTTCCATTACACATAATAATAAAATTATGATCAAATGAAATCACAATACCTCGTATAATAATGAGATTGCAGAAGTAATGGCCTCTTCTGTTGGAGGTTCAAGGGCCTAACATAGTAACATCACAATTATCCCCAACATTAATATTAGTGAAAAAAAAAACGAATTGCAATTTTAAGTTACCTTCTGCAAGAATGGCATTATACGACCAAGAGAAAGTAATTTAATCTGTAAACACAATTCCACCAATGGCATCCGCAACATCTCTGGAAGCTATGAAAGAGTGTATTAAGGTGTGTCATAAATTAGTAGCTAGTATTCCTTAATTTAATTACTGTAAGTTTTTAACAATGGTACCTGAAATGGCCTCATTAGTTTTTCAAATCTGTAACGTGTATACAAGCAAAAGCAAATTCCAGGTTTTACACGACCGGCTCTTCCCCGCCGCTGCCTTGCATTCGCTCGAGATATCCAATCTTCAACCATGCTTGACAGTTTCTAGTGAGATCAACAAAATATATATCACAATTTACAAAGAAAATAAAAACAGTTTATACATAATAAGCATATATAAGGATGGACAGGGACAAACCTTGCGTGGGTTGTAACGATTCTCCTTATGCTTACCGCAGTCAATGACATAGACTACATCATCTATTGTAATACTAGTCTCTGCAATGTTTGTGGCTATTATAATCTGTAAATAAAAAAAAAAAACATTTTACAGAATCATATGATCTGATAACAGTCTAACAGATAATGGATAACTTTAGAAAGTGTTAACAAGAAACCCGACAAGCTGTTTACAATATGTATCATTCGGATCATAAATATAAATGTTTGATTTTAAATCTAAAACTCCCTCATTTGTAAAACAAATGTAGCGTTAACAAATTTTTGAGCCTGAACATAAACCGAATGCCTGTTAACTGAATTTTTCGATTCAGTTATGCAGCTAACTACTTAACTGTTTTCGTCTAAGCAAATATGTTTTAACTGTAAATGCACTTAAGTAATCTTCTAAAATCATGATGAGAAATTCGGAAAGATTTATAAATTTCATTGTGGTTGAGAAACTATAAATTTTTGAAAGGTTGAACGTCTTCAAAGTTCAAACATGTTAAACAAAAATAGAAGCATTTTAGTACTCTTCCTAATGGAAGATTGGTAATCCACTTCCACTAACGGTTAATGAGTAGCACTTAACTGTGAGCCAAATAGTAATAACAAAGAAGCTTGTTTCAACTTTTTTCTAGGGACGGTAAAGGAAATAGTTTATAAATATAAACAAGTACTTTTAGAAATTTTTGCTTTTTCAGTTAACAGTCAATCCTCGTCATCATGAACTGGAACCAACATATTTTTCGGTTCGCTTGACCAAACAGAAAAAGTAAAAAATGTGGCTCACTTGACTGACAAATCAGAACGATTCACGGATTTTTCGGTGTGGTTCTTCGATTTTGGAATATTTTGAACCCCTAACCCTTTTACACAACAGCTGTAAGTATACTGGTTTCTCTTACTTTGGTTCTCTAGTCAGTACTAATTACCCTAATAACAACCGGGAGGTAACCATATAATATAGGGCTGCAAACGAACTGAACGTTTAGCTAAGTCCGTGAATCGTTCGGCGGGATGTTCGTTTGTGTTCGTTCGTTTAATAAATGAACGAACATGAACAAAGGCCGCGTTCATTCATTTGTGTTCGTGAATGTTCGGTAACGTGTTGGTTTACGTTCACTTGTGTTCAATAGTTCATTAATGTTTTTAGTATTTATATTTAATTTAAATAATTCAAAGTTTCAAAAAATAAAATATTTAAGAAATATCAATGTATTATATATTCAGTTCATAAACGCGTGTTTGTGTTCGTTTGTTTCCATTTGTGTTCATAAACGTTAGTTTGTGTTCATGAACGTTCATTTGCGTTTGTTGCCTAAAATTAACAAACGAACACGAACAAGTTCTTTCCCTTAATGAATGAACACGAACATAAAATCTCGTTCGGTAAGTATTCATGAACGGTTCATGATCACGTATATTTCCTTAACAGACGAACACGAACAAGGTCTTGTTTGTGTTCCTTCGGTTCGTTTGCAGCCCTAATATAATATAACAAAAGAATTTATTCCAAATTTTTTCCAGCAATTTGCACATGCTTTATTTCACCATGCCTTTGTTTTCTCTGTCCTCCTTATAAACTATAAAGTCATATTCCAAAACCAATAGTGAAGTACAGTGTATTTACCTTACGGATATCATCAGGAGGTCTTAGAAACACTCTTTTCTGCTCAGATGATGCAATATTTGAATGCAATGGTAGAAGCCATTCAGATGCTACCCCACGGAATTGATAAGAAGCGGCTAACTTGTCAAGCAATGTGTGAATTTCAGAAACTCCCTGTTGCAGTTTAACAAATTTAACCCATCCACTTAATAAGAACACATATAGGACGTAACATCATTAATCAAGGGACTTACCGGTAGAAAGACCAATATTGCACCCTCGGGGTAAGTTTCATCAACATGACAAATCAGGTCCTCAAGAAGATCATAATCAATAACATCTTCGTTCAACTTTTTCTGTTCAGAAGGTTACAGAACTTGTAATAGCAAATTCCACAAGTGTGTTAAAATTTTCCTAAATATCGTTAAGAACATTTACCAGATTTTGCTGAGTTTGCTCACTGTATGTTTGATAGTTTTCTAGAACATAATACGGATTTGAATAGCCTTTGGATAAAACAGATTCATCACCCCATGCAGATAAAACAAGATTTTTCTTTCCCCTGTGATTATCAACAGCAGCACCCTGAAGTTATCAAGTTCAAAGTTGTGTAACTAATGAATACAAAGAAATAGCTAATAAGAAGATAAGCACAAAGGTTATAACATAATCCGGTCTCCAAGATATATACTTACAAACAAATATAATGGATAGTACGTCAACGTTTTATTAGTTTCAACTAGTAATTTTACCCCGCGCATTGCGACGGGAGTTTGATTATCAGTACAGTACAGTATAGACACAGCAATAGAAAGAGATAACGTAGAACCATGGGGAAAAGAATATTGCAACGCCAACGTAAGTATCAGAAAAAAAAAACACGAAAAAGATGAAATATTAAAAGCAAAAAAAGATATTAGTTCTGATAATACCGATACCGGTAACAATACTTTCGGTTGGGGTGAGTTTGGTTCATCACGTTAGTGAGAAAAAAACACTAAAAGGTAAAACACTAAACGAAATTAAAGTAGAGGGACTAATTATGTATATTAGCAAAGTTGATGTAGAAGGGTAACATATATAAGCAAAGTTTGGGAAAAAAATTATTAAAGCAGAGGGACTAAATATGTATATTAAGAAAGTTAAAGTAGAAAGACTAAACATGTAAATTAACAAAGTTAAAGGGTTAAATACGTAAAATTCTTGTGACATAGCCTTTTAAGTAAGTATATAATTTCATCAAAACGTGAGACACACATGTGTTAATGTTCAAAGAATCACAACTCAAAGACAATTTTACAAACATACACAAATTAATGAAAATGAATGTGTGCATGACGAGGCTACCTTTTCACCTTTTCCACTTTTACCCATTTGAACTCAAAACATTTACTGTATAGACCCAATGAGTTCTAAAGAATATCTTTAGACGTGAGCATTAATGCAAGGGGTAACAGTACCTTTTCCCTTGGTATATCAGATCTTAAAGAAGCTGGGGAATCTGAAGCAAGTCGGTAGTCGATAGTTTCATGAATGTCCTCAAGAAAGTGGGTCGTCACAGGATGTGTTCGGCCTTGTGCATGAATAACAGGGCAGTCACCAAAGTAATGTGAAAAAAGTTGTGAATCCACTGTTGCAGACCTGAGCACACATCAATTCAATGACATCATACTTATGACACTTTGAAATTTCCAGCATACATGTTAAACATAGCAGCATTGATGGGAAAATATCATTTTTCGTCTAAACATACATAAGGATTACTTTCAGCTTTTGTTGTGTGCGTTGGGCAGATTGCTTCTCAATAAAATTCTTCAAAATTATTAGTAGAAAATCACCCTGTAACAAAGGAGAGAGTTATAGAAATCAGACATAAGAAAATTGATGTAGCAACAAACAAATTAGATCATATACAAACTGTAATCTCACTGACTCACCAAGAGAGACCGTTCGTGCACTTCATCAACTATGACATGAGTTATATCAGCAAAGCTTTTGATTCCCTGCAGTTTGAAATTGAAAAAAAAAAGTAATAAAAGATTAAAACGTCAAGTATCTGCTAAGATACACCTCTATATCAACAAACAATCCTGATACTATAACAGAAATACTCTATTATAGATGTTTTTTACAAAAAATTGAATAATAACCTCAATATAATCTCTAACGTTTTATAAATATAATTACCAAAAGTGGGAATACTAGATTTATCGCAGTTAAAAAAGGGGTGGCCCTGCCTACTGTTATGATCAGAAATGGTAATCAGGATAGATCGATAAAAGAAAGGAAGAAACACAGAAGAAGAGGGAGAACCCTTATCAATTTATCGATATCCATCTGTTACAACACACCCAACTATATAGCCACTAACTAACCAATAACCCCCTACACTATAGAACAATTAAATTGAGGCCCTTCTACTTATTTTGGCACATAACACCTACTTACTACATTTGAAAGCATATCCAATTGGTTATATTTATTTGACAAACCACAGGAGTGTTTAAAGCTGTGCAGTTAATGCGGTAAAATATCGTATATCGGTCAATGACCGATGTTTGGGATATAGGTTATCACGGTAGGATATCGGTAATTTTAATATCATGCAGAATTTTTATATATAGCAATTTAACACTAACAATTCAGTATACTCTCCTACCATTAACAATTTAACCTTTTGCAACTTGCAAAACACTAACAATTGTAGCAGTAGGAACTGATTAAGACTTAAAACACTAACATTTAACACTAACAATTAAGACTTAAAACACTAATAGCAGCAATAAGAAAGACGGTTGGTGGAACTAAGAAGAAAGGTACTGATATAGGAAAAATCAGTGATATACTGATATTTCGGTCAAATATCGGTCAATATCGCCGATAATATCGGTAGGATATTCTGACCGATATTTGACACCAATATTTTACATGGGGACCGATAATCGATATATCACCAATATTAACTGCGTAGGTAAAAAGTACAAGTAAAGCATGCATATGATCTGCAGCTGCAAGTAGAACAAATTCAAATAACAAACACTCCACTTAGAAGGAAAAGCATACCACAATCATCCTCAACAGAATGCCAGTTGTACAAAACAGAAGTTTTGTTCTCTCTGTTCTGGAAACAGAAAAGATTGTGCAACATATCAGTATGTTCTACCGTTAATCATGAAAGTGAAAATGTGGGGGCAAAAAAGGAAACATAGAAGTGGTCTATTTCAGTCACCTGGCACTATCAAGACGTACTTGATAACCAACCAAAGAATCTTTAGAACCTGGTGAAGATTCACAACGCTCATCTGCAACTCTTTCAGCAACAGAAATTGCCTATAAAACAAATGTGTTCCAGTTTTACTACATATTGCACAGGTCTTATATGCCTCAATTTATCTATGTGCATGTATAATATTACAAAGTGTTGCCTAACCGCTATTCTCCTTGGTTGCGTGCACACGATGTTACAAATTCCACCATGTCCCTGCTCGATCATGTCATCCAAGATAAATTGAGGCACCTACATGAAACACCAGTTAATGTTTGTCTTGTATAATGTGGAAGTAGTAAGCACAAAATAAACATCGGACAAAGCAGTAAAATCAGCAAAGCTTTAATTTTCACCTGAGTTGTTTTTCCACATCCTGTTTCTCCACAAATAACAAGGACATCATTGTCTTTTAACCGATGCAAAATGTCGCCTTTCAATTCAGCAATAGGGAGTGTGGCTCTAGATTTTAACATATCCTGCAGAAACAACGGTATAAGTGATCAAACACAAGTACACAACAAATACTTGCGTTTTCAGAAAGTCTAGAGGTATAAGTGATCAAAGTTCAAACACATTGTCATTTTAAAACAAGCGAACAAAAAGTTCACAAAGTGTAAATATGCTAACCTCATACTTCTTCATCTTTCTTTTACTCTCTTGTTGCTTTTTAAGATAAGAACTCTCCACCTGTTTATGATAGACGGTACCTGCAAAATGGATAAATAGAAGGCGCTGTACCAGTTAAAAGTTAATACCTTTTGGTACTTGAAAAAAAATATATATATTTATGCATTTGATCTTATCTTTTGAGTGACTTTCCTAACCATTGTACTAGATGCAAAAAAAAGGAGGAAACTAACATAGACTAGAGTGAAAAGATATCACTGTACTTGCTGTATCATTTCCTAAAAAACATAAAAAAAGAAAGAAAACTTGGAGATTGCCTAAAGAGTAAAAAGCCATTTTTGTCCCTGAGGTTTGGCCAGTTTTACTATTTTCGTCCAAATGTTTGTTTTTCCGCATCTGGATCCAAAAGGTTTAAAATTTTGCCATTTTCATCCGGCTCGTTAACTCCATCCTTTTTTTCCGTTAAGTCAGGGGTATTTCTAACTTTTTTGTGAACTTAAAGGGAAATTTGGCCTTCTCCAGGGGTATTCGGTCTTTTTACATAAAGTGAAAAAGACCGAATTGCCTTTTAAGTTAACCAAAAAAACAGAGATACCCCTGACTTGACGGAGAAAAAAGGATGGAGTCAACGAACCGGATGACAATGGCAAGATTTCAAACCTTTTGGATCCAGATGCGGAAGAACAAACCTTTGGACGAAAGTCGCAAAACTGGCCAAACCACAGGGACGAAAATGGCATTTTACTCTTGCCTAAATATGCTCAAAAGATAATAGACCATCACTCTACCGCTGGTCCGCTAGACTGTTAGGTAGCTTTTGTAAGCAGAAATATAGTTTTTTTTATAAAAAGATCAAAAACATACTTTCAGCAATTTTATCAATTCCAGCATCTCGTGCACTTGTATCTTCTTGAACATGAGATATTTGAGAATCAATTTGTCTAGAAGTATCCAACAGATCCTCAGAAACAACAGCATCGGAAGCATCACTGTTAAGCAAAAAATCCACAAAACCGGCCCGTCTGTCTACTTCAATGTTTTTCACATTTCCTGATAAGTCCCATGCAAGTTTTAAAACTTATTGGTATATTGAAACAAGATCATAGACCCAAGTGAATACCGATTTATTTGAAAAGAGAATATTGTTAAGTAACTTTAAGTATTCTAACGTTCATTTTTACAGATTCGGTTGTGGTCCGGATGTCCGAAATTTACCTTCCAGCCATTGTAGAACAAGTGATGCATATGGATCTGTCATCATCAAGTGTACAGGTAGGTCAGGGAAGAGCTGATACAAAGCATATGCAGCGACTCTATTTTGTGCATCCTAAACAGAAAAGTATCAGAAATTAGATTCTCCGGCCATGTTAGAATGAAAAGCAGTGATTTCAAATTTATCAGAATTAAGACATGTCACAAATCAAACTGTCATGTGACTAGAAAAAGGCCTACGGATATATATCCCAATAGACATATTGAAACCAAAACATCAAACTATCACCTGACTGGAATAGGTTTAGTAAACCAGAAAAAAAAATAGCGGCACTCTTATATTTCCAAAAATGACAATAGATATTTTTTTTTCTAAATATTAACAGAAAAGAATTTTCATTATCGAAGAGCATGTGTTAAATAAGAATTGACAATGAGGGTAAGAATAGGTTTTATTGTTAAATGTTGGATTCTCCTCTCAGCTTAGAATGAAAAAAAGTGTTCTCATAGTTATCAGATTTAGATAAAAATTACAAATCTGAACTGAGCAAGTCAAAGCATATAAAAAGAAACAAAATAAGATGTTCATAAGCATTAAAAACATAGTGCCCGTTTAGCCATGCCTTTAAAATGACGAAAATGGCATATTAATACACCCCTAATCAAATATAGAAAACTAAAATCAAACTGTTACCTGACTGGAATAGGTTTAATAATCCAGATAAAAATGTACCAGTAATCTCATTTTTCCCAAAAAGTCAATAGATAATTTTATAATAGATTAACCAATAAGAATTTGCATTATCATAACTACAAATAAACAACATTACATGTACTAAAAAAGCATGACTGGTGAACCACAAACAATCATGCAAGAATATTTATTGTAAATTTGTAATATCAATGACTCTAATAATTTAAACTATACCTCAGCAGTTTCAAATGCTTCTCCAGGAGTCGGTAATTGGATAGTAGTTAGTCCTCCAACTTTTCTATTCTTACCCCTGCCGCTAGCTTTACGTATCACATTGACAGTGTAACTACTTCCATCTCTTGTGCCTTGTACTTTATTATATTTCGGTGCCTCCCATCCAGATCTTTGACAAAGTAGTTGAAGAATGGCCTTAGGAATCTTTAGTGGGCCCCCCTATATTATAACAACTGTTA
This sequence comes from Helianthus tuberosus, assembly GCA_030545235.1. Lineage (NCBI taxonomy): Eukaryota > Viridiplantae > Streptophyta > Magnoliopsida > Asterales > Asteraceae > Helianthus > Helianthus tuberosus. The sequence goes on from CM060368.1 coordinate 94,631,848, forward strand.
GAAACTGAATTGTACTATCTACTTGTTCCATTACGTTCTACACGTTTGAATTGAACATCTTTTGTTTTCGTGTACTATCCACACCTTAGCTTGTGTTACCCTATCTATGTTCCACAAATTGTTATATATCATAGAAAAGTGTGATGAAGCAACTGATAATCTAGAAAGAAAAGGTAGATGGAGGCAACATAAACAATAAAGGCGGCAATTTAAAACCATTTACTTATGAGATCAACTTGAGTTATGTTTCTCTCTAACAAGTCAAACATGTGTGATAAAAGGAAGTAGCTGATTAGAAAACAGGTCAAATGAGTCAAAACAAGTTAAAAGTAAACCTTCTACGCTAATATATTAAAAAATTTTAAAAATTAGATTATTACTGAAAAAGGTTTGGGTTTAATGGGGAACACTAAAAATGTGGAGAACCGACTCAAACGAACTCCGACCGGAAGCGGCATTGGAACCGGCTCGTCGAACCCTAACTAGAAACTCTAAATCCTAAACCCTAAAGCTAAACCATAAGACAAAAACATAAGCTAAACCGTAAAATTTAAACTATAAATCCTAAAGGCTAAAACCTAAAGCTAAACCCTAAACCCTAAGGCTCTAAATCCAAATGATAAACCCTAAAAGCCAAACCCTAAATTCTAAAAGCTAAACCCTAACCCTAAATATATATATTATAGGGTTCGTCGAGCCGGCTCCAATGCCGCTGGAATGAGTCAAATCGGAGTTCGTTTGAGTCGGTTCCCCTCTTTTACTTTTTTAGTGTTCCCATTGAACCTCCCACTACTGAAATATTATACATTTTGTAATCATATTTGACATTAACTTTAGCTGCAAATTTTAAAGAACCTGGACAGCTAGTATTCCGGATCAACCTAACCTGATCTGTGCCAAAAATGACTCTATTTGACATATTATCCAACCCGCCGAACCTGCCCACAGTTGCCGCCTCTAATAAACACCCCATAAACATAACTCACGAAAAAATAGCATAATCTGAAACACTTTTATCACCAAAACAAACTCATGAAAGCAAGCATCACCTTCTTCCAAATTCCCTCCAACTTTTCCAAGTTCTTTTCACTTGTTAACTCTTTCATTTTCTCCTTCTTTTGCAACTCCACAATCCCCGGAGGCAAAACTTGATCAGACGATGAATCTTCTAGAAACATATCACCAAGCTCAATATCTCCTGAGTCCTCATCTGCAACACTTCCATCTTGACTGCGAACACTTAGCAAAACATCCTGCGTAGAGCAACTCTCTGTAACTGTTTCTTTATCTTGCGGGCCCACCTGCTCGACTGTAGACTCTATGCAACCATCTTCTCCACCCGTAACAGCTTCAACGTTTTGGTTCTCAATGGCACGATGACGACTCTCAAACTCGGCAGCTAATGTATCAACTGATATACCTGCATGCAGTATTCGCATTACATAATTTATACACGGAAATGAAATTGTACGACATCAAATATAAACTTGAACTAACCTAGGGCAGCCATCTCTTGTTTAAGTTTACGAATTATTTGACCAGATTGTTCTTGGCCTTTCTTATCCTTTCTTTCTTTGGCACTAATAGCTTGCAACCGAGCACTGTGATATTCTTCTCGAATAATATCATAGCTTCTTGGTTCTGATGCCTAAAAAGAGAAAACAATATAAGGAAAGTTTAAATAGGTTGCTTAAACAACAAGGAAAGTTTCCGATATAAAGATCATGCTAGCTGACCAATATATAGCATCAACAGTACCTCATCAACTGCAGCATCTTCCCATGATTCATATTCATCCTACGAATAATGCAGAACACGATTCAATTGTTTGCATTTACGGTGACGAATTTTAATGAACAAAAGAAAACATTTGGACATGCTCATGTAGTTATTTATACCAAATCATACGTAAAAGATAACTTCAGCATGAATGATGAATCATGATACATAATCTAGTTAGGTTTGTTATACAACAAGGTAAATGATATGATTTACCACCTCTTCCTGTTGCTCCATATATTGACGAATCCAATCTGCTTGAGACTGTTGGAAAGAATCCAGTGTATCAACTTTTCGCTGCACTTTACTCTTGATTGATATTTCTTCGATTTCATGTTCAGTAGCAACTGATGAATCCGGCAAAGGGGCCCAGTCATCTCGTGCAGTTGATATGATGCCCACAGAGCCACCTAAATTACCAAAATGAGTCACAAGATGTATGATATCTAACATGTAAAACAAGCGAAACAATAAAATTGATTATATTAGAAGTACATGAGAAATGCCTTTTGCATACCGTCACTTGGAAGAGCTGCAGTACTACTGCGAAACTTCAATGGCAGCTCATTTGGTGGCAAAATCAAACATAGCCAATCTAAAGCGGCTTCAAAAGTAGCACTTTCCTTTCAACAAATAAAAAGGGAACATATCAGACAAGTTTTCTGATATTTTGAGCAAAAGAAACAGATAAATTTGCAGCCTCTTATACATATGAAGCTCTACTTCCCATTTTTATTTGCTTCAGTTAACAACAATATACAAATCATATCATGTTTTAACTGCAGTTAAAGTATTTCTTTCTAACAAATTCAGGGTTACCAACTCAAATTTGCACTATCTGGACTAGTTATTTAGCAGTACAGGATTCCCATTGTGAACAAGAAATAACTAGCGCATATATGAATGTCAACAATATAACAAATGTACACTAACTAATACAGACAAGTTAGTCCTTTTGCACATTTGACACGAACTTCGAACAACAACTACAAACCTAATGAAAATATCATAGTTACTTGAAAGCATTGTCAAGTATGCAGTCATCTGATAAAAATTGTTTCAAATACGTTTCACGAAAAAAGAAATATATATCTTCTACTGTGTCAATTGCAAGATTTAAACCGTTCAAACTTCAAACCACAACCTTAGTATGTGAAATTAACAATCAATCAATCATACCCAGTAAAATCCCACAAATAGCAGAGCTATTGGCAGGGTCTGGGGAGGGTGGGATGTAGGCACACCTTACGATAGAGAGGCTGCTTCCAGTGAGACCCTCGGCTCCAAAACACCCAGGAAAGAAAGAGGAAAAAATATAGAACATGAGGTGTATGTGTGTGTGTGTGTATGAAGCTACCAATATAACATGAGTGGTAAAAGAGTGCATGGTAAACAAGACAAATATAACAACACAAACAACCTATACAAATATAAACATATCTACTACTATACACTACCCCTAAAAGCACAATTGAACCCTCTCCTAGAAATCTTTAACCTTAATCCTCCGTCTCCACGAGCTCCTATCATGGACCATGTTCTCAGAGAGGTGCAATTTTTGCAAATCCTGCCTAATCCGCTCATCCCAAGTGATTTTGGGTCTGCCCCTACTCCTCCTCCCCTCCACCACGAGAGTTTCAACTACTCTAACTGTCTCTATTGTCTGCCTCCTCTTCACATGCCCAAACCATCTCAATCTTCCCTCCTTAATCTTAGCTGATATACTAGCTACTTCTAACCTTTCCCTAAAAACATCATTTCTTATCCGGTCTAACCTTGTGTGCCCACACATCCATCTTAGCATTCTCATCTCTGCCACCTCCATCTTGCGTGCTTGTACTTCCTTAATGGCCCAACAATCGGTTCCGTATAACATAGCAGGTCTAATTGCAACTCTATAAAATTTCCCTTTCAATTTTGTTGGGAACCTTCTATCGCACAATACCCCAGTGGCAGCTCTCCACCTACACCATCCAACTTGGATGCGGTGGGCAACGTCGCTATCTATCTCCCCATCCCTCTGAACAAACGATCCTAGATACTTGAACTTATTAACCTGCGGAACCACTTGACCGTCAATGGTGATCTGGATGTCCTCAACGTTGTCTACTCCACTAAAGTCACAATATAGGTACTCAGTCTTAGAACGACTAATCCTTAAACCTCTGCCCTCTAAAGCTGATCGCCACTGTTCTAACCGCGCATTCAGGCTATGTTTACTATCAGCAACTAACACAATATCATCTGCGAAAAGCAGGCACCACGGCAAAGCCTCCTGAATTGATTTTGTCAACTCATCTAGGATAACTGCAAATAGAAAAGGGCTCAGAGCAGACCCTTGGTGTAGTCCTACCTCCACCGGGAAAGACTCAGTATCCCCTACAGGCGCTCGAACAGTAGTCTCGGTCCTAACATACATATCCCTAATTAAGTCTATATACTTCCCAGAAACCCCTCTACTCTCCAAACTATCCCAAATCAGTCTACGTGGCACACTGTCATAGGCCTTTTCGAGATCAATGAACACCATGTGTAGGTCCCGTTTCTTCTCCCTATACTTCTCCATCAATCTCCTTAGAATATGTATTGCTTCCGTAGTCGATCGCCCTGGCATGAAGCCAAATTGGTTTACTGTGACTTGGGTTTCTCTTCTGATTCTCGTCTCAATTATTCTCTCCCATAATTTCATAGTGTGTCCTAGCAGCTTAATCCCCCTGTAATTCCCACAACATTGGGCGTCCCCTTTGTTCTTATACACAGGTACTACTACACTATTCCTCCATTGATCTGGCATTTTCCCCGATTTGAAAATAAAATTGAATAAAATAGTTAGCCAATGTACTCCTTCTCCCAAGCATTTCCATACCTCAATCGGTATGTTATCTGGCCCAACTGCCTTAGCCCTTCCCATCTTTCTAAGAGCTGTCTTCACCTCCTCCCGTGTGATACGTCTACAGTAGCCGTTATTCCGTAGTTGCCTTTGCGTAGGTGAATCATCATTTTCTTGTTGGTAGTCCCTCCCGCCATTGAAAAGATTGTAGAAGTACGTTTGCCATCTCATCTTAATGTCGTGTTCTTTGACCAAAACGCATCCATCCTAACAATGAAGGATAATTATAATTTATGCTCTACTAATCTTCTATCGAATTAGATACACGAGTTAGCTATAATTCAAATCCTATCATAAACCCTAGCTATTTTCAAATGCAAAATTGCAACAAATTTTGTTGCAAAATCGACATTTTCTTATTCCTGATGATACTGAAATACTTGCTGCAAATAACAGTGTAGTCATATATATAACATTGTGCGAAACCTCTACGATCAGTTCAATTACAATATTATTAAACAGAGATTGATTAAATACCTTGAGATGAGAAAGAGCACGTTCTATATGATCATCAGTGAAGCCTTCGCACGAGAGCTTCTCATAAACGGAGTGTAGCTTCTTCGCCTTCTGCGCCTTTGTAAGATTAGAATCTTCGTGTACCGGATCCGCCGTTGAACGGCCGGAGTTGAGTAAAAGCCGCCGGAGACGGTTTTCGTTTTCCGCCGAAATTTGGAGTTTAGGACCGGTGGAAGACTGTGGCTTGTTTTTGGATGAAGAAGATGACTTCTGCTTCTGTTTCTGCTGCTGCTGTTGTTGCTTCTTCTTCGGAGCCATATGTGTGTGGAGTGGTCGCCGGAAATTCGCCGGTGATTAGTGCGAAGGGTGGTTACGCAAGATCCAATGGGCCTAATAGGCTTCGAACAATGGAACGTTTTATTTCTTGTTGAGTCCACGTAATTACAACCCGTTGGAATGTGCCGGTTCAGTTACGGTTATCAGCATGGGTCACCCTCCAGGGCCGGCCTTGGGTCTGTGCAGGAGGTACCACCGCATAGAGCCCAAAGTCTTGGATGGCCCAAAATTATTTAAAAATATATAGATATTTTATATAAATTTATTTAAGAAAAATATAAAACAAAATGATTGTAGCTTGTTGGATGCGGCAACTCCTTTCAGAGCTAAGGTTTCCGGTTCGATTCCTAATTGTTACGTTCGTTTTTTTCCTTTTTGAGTTTATTCATGTTTTGTTTGGGCTAAAGAGGTATCTGTATTCAACTTGTTAACAGGGTAATATGGAAATGGGGAAAGGGCCCATAGACCCACATGAATTTACAAGCTTTACATGTATAAACTTTGTCTCCATGAATTTGTAATATTTTATTTCTCATTTAAACATTTACATAAAAATAAACTTTACATGTTCTCTTGTTTAAATTTGTAAGTTTCAAAAATTTGTAGTTTTATTTATTTTATTAAGGTTCGTGTTGCCAAACTAATTTGGATATTTTTACATAATTCATTTTATTGAAAAGATTAAAGTGTTAGTTCTTTTTGCTTGTCTCAAGTTGAGTCCACACAAACTCCTCCACTAGGGAAATAAGTGTTTCCACTCTAAAAACAGTCTAAAAATTGAAATCAAAGAATTAACCACCAAGTGTTTGATTTGCTGACCTGTTTGAGCGCTCAATTAATCAATTTTGTACCATGGAGAGTTCAAACTTTAGAAATTAAAAAGATATGTAAGTAAATCATATAAATGAAAAATCTATATGTATAAATAAAACAAAATGTGTCGTTCAAAAAAAATATGGCTTTTTTTTAACTTTAAATGGTGCAATGAATAAAAACAAAATAGTTTAATGATTAAAATTTAAAAGGCGTTTTAAAATAATCTAAACTACTTTTGTAGCATCAGCTAGCTCAAGTGCAAATATAGAAATTGGCCCATCCTTATTGTTTTGGTCAAAAAATCTGATGAGGATATTGCAACCAAACTCTCTGTTATGGGGTATGATGCTAATAATGTAGAACAATGACAAGGATCACTTCAATGTAAATTGCACAAACGACACAAGAATTTATACGGGGAAAAAGCCCTTGATCAAGAGTTGATCTCCGGCACAAAAAACCCCGGGTGATGGAAACTACCGATCACCAAGCTCAAATAAATGAATAAATGTTTACAACTTCGGATAGTAACGAGCTAGGTACAAGGATCACTATCGTGAAAGGTGTAAAAGTGAGTGAAAACGAATGAATGTTCGTCGAGAGCTTCAAGTGTGCGAGTATATGAGTGTGTGTAGCTGAAAATGGCTAAGTGTTCTAAATTCTAGCTCGTTACCCCTTTTAAAATAGAAGTTAACTACAATAACTAACTATCCGATTTTTTTGCCAAGCTTCCACGTTCTCCACAACGTCCATTTTTGGCCAAGCACGTGCGGGATAGTTTGGGAATATTCTCCAGGAATATCGCCAAGACTAAGTCAAGCTTGTTATTCCTGCGAAGTAATACAAAACATAAATAAACAATCGTCAGTACGAGGATCCTTAAAGTGATCCATGATCCTGATCCTGAAGCTCTTCTGAGGATCACCACCTGTCACAGAAGTAAGGATCATTAATTAGGATAACGAATAAGGATCACTAATTGTTAGAAAATCCTCCCCTAACAATTGCCCCCAAAATATAAGGAGTAATTTGTAAAATAAGCGAGTTATATTTTCTTGATCTTATCCGCAACTAACTAACGGATGTATAGCCGTTGATATCGAACTAGCCGTTGCAACCATGACGTCACAGAAGTGACAACCCTGCACGATCATGATTATAAATAGGAGATAGAGATAGGATCAAATGCATTTAAATCCGAAAGAAACTCCCTTTATATTCTCAGTCGAAGATCAATCAGGTATCTCTTTCTTCATCTTCTTCCTTCTCTTACTCTGTTTTTCTTTCTTTATCACCATCACTTTGAGAATGATGCTCCGAAGCTCACCGGGCAAGGATCACAAGAAGAACAGCCCTCCGAAAAGCCAGGGGATCATCGAAGATTCCATTAAAGAACGCTGCTGTTTCAATGATGCACAAATCGATAGGATCCGCCACTGCTTCCCGGCGAACACCGAGTTTAGACCTTTTGACCCCAATGCCCTGAGTGATCATATCTCCGACAAGTGGGTTGCTTTCCCCGTCACTCCGTTCACCATAGGCTATACATACCCTTTTCCAGCCTTCACCCAATCTTTCTTTTCCCTAACCGGCATCTCTTATATTCAAGCCATGCCGATGATTTGGAGGGTTTTGTACACCCTTGAAAGGATCATCGAGCAGGAAGGTATAGACCTAGGAATGTCAGAGCTGGGAGAGCTGTATGATCTTACTACCTTTGGTTCTCATAGCTATTTGTTTAAATGTAAGCCCGGTGAGGAACACCCGATCTTCAAAGCCACCAAGAACGATGCTAATTGGAAGCGACGTTTCTTTTTTATCAAGAGAGATTCTATTGAGGATGGAAAGGATCTACCCAAGAAATGGGCTACCCATGGTAGGGTGGAGGATATCCTGAGAAGGATCACCAGAAACTTTCTTTTGATGTAAGAATCACTTATATTTTTGCTTTCTTGTTATGCAGCTATCACCATCTCACACCTCAGATTGTCCCCTGCTGCTAAGGAGAGGCTCCTTGCTTTCAAGAAACTTGATCCTGAGACAAGATCTTTCAAGACAATAACCCAAGATTCACAGGAGGTATCCTCAGGCTCTGTCACGATGTCAAGTAAGTATCCTTGTTTAAAATTTAAATAAATAGTGAAATATAAATTAAGAAAAGGTACTTATCTTGTTTTGGTTGTGTAGGTGCTGGAAAATCCACCAAGTCTGCTTCAAAGTTCAATGTCACTGATCTCACTACTGTCAGATCCTCCAAGAGAAAAGCTCCTACCAGTCCGACAGCTTCGGTCCCCAAGGCACCCCTCAAAGGAAAGGCAATCAAGAAGAGAAAAGCCTCTGAAGCTGAGGATCTGCAGGGTCTGCCTCTGATCCGTCATCAATTCCTCGAATACTTTAATGAGGTAAGGATCACTGTCTCTGCTCGTATATCCTGTTGACATATCCTGCTGATATATCCTGCTGATTTGAGGATCACTTAGTCCTAACCTTATCCTTTATCCCTTTTGCAGAAATTCTCCGAGATTGAGGATTATGTTGGCCACGTTGAGGATCAGGATAGGAAGATTGCCGACCTCCAGCAGGTTGCAGTGCTTAAGGACCTTGCAATTGCTGATCTTCAGAAGGAAGTCCGGGATGCCAAACAGGAGACGGCCAAGGTGCTGATCAATGTTGACTATGAGAAGCGTGAGATCACCGAAGACGCCAAAGTCTCTGCCGCCATAACAATGTACAAGACCAAGCTGCAAATGGCCTTGGAAGCTCAGGATCCTGCTTTTAACAAGAGCACCTGGGATGTTGAAGGCTGGAAGGCAAGGCTGGCTGAACTGGACGATGAAGAGGCTGAGGAGGTTGAAGAGATCCTGACGATTGAAGCTGGAGGCAAAGGTGAAGGTGGTGAAACAAGTGGAGCTGGAGGTGATAATGCAGCGAAGGTTTAAGCTGCATGATTGGGCGATGATGGACATTCTTAGACGCAGCCGGAGCCCAATTTTTAAATTTGGTAGTAGCTTTTTGTGGTTGTGATGTCGAACAATTTGATGGTTTGTACTTGAACAATAGGTTTTAGGATTAAGGATCATGTATGATCCTTTGGACAATAGGCAGGATTGCAATTGGTGGAGGGATCCTCTGTTTGGGGGATGAAGCCATTGTAATCCTGCCACCTTTATATTCCTGCACTATCTTTGAACTTATTATCATGGACACCCTTTACCTACCCCAGCGGACGGGCCACGTTTTGCTGGTAGATGCTCGGGGTAGGTAATTTTGACAACCTTTTAAGGGTTAGTCTTTTGTTAATAAATAAAATCTTAACCTTTTGTCGCTTATCTTGTGTTGTTATCCTTGTGTTTCTTTGATTTTCCTTTGTTTTGATGCATATTCATTAAATAATTTTGAATAAGTCAGATTGAAAATATTTAGGATATGATCCATGATCAGATATCCTATAGTTAAAGAATCCCAAAAAGCAATATGTTTTAAGGATCACAAGTCTAGTTGTCAAACTTTAAGGGTTATTCAAATAAATAATGAATAGAATTAAAAATAGTTAAGGATCATACCTGAGGGTCCAAGTTAGGATCCTAACCATAATAAGGATAACTGTAAGATAAACCTTAGAAAGAAGTAAGGATCAAGGATCCCTAGTTGCTTATCTTCAAGGACCTGAAATAGATCATAACTTGGGACTAAGCCAATATAAGATAAGAGTTAGCGACTGGGGACAAGCCCACGGATAACTGGGGACAAGCCCAAGGATAACTGGGGACAAGCCCAAGGATCGTATGTAAACTGGAGTATGGCCCTAACTGGCGACTATCCAAACTTAGTGACATGAAAATGCCAAAACCTTAGCTAACGTGAAAATGTTAGAAACCTTAGCTAACGTGAAAACGTTAGAAACCTTAGGAACGGATGTATGGTACGTCTACCATTATACATAGGATCCTAGGCATAGCCAGTACAATGGAATTATCAGCCCCTAAAACGAGTACTGGTCCCACTACCTTGAACTATACCAGGATCATCATGCGCTACAGGCGGAACTGGGGTCAAGCCCAAATAACTGGGGTTAAACCCAAGGAACGGATTGCTTCAGCGGATAACCAATGTTATGCTAAGGATACCTGAACTTTCAAAACTTAAATTCATGTGAGAGATGGATAAAGGACACATGATCCTTATCCATATATGAGAAAATAAAGAAATGAAATAGTTCAAGTTTAGGATATTACCTAAGTAAGGATCACCGATACTTTGAGGATCCTTTGAGGATCATCTGTGCCATGAGGATCCTGCTCACATGAAATATTTCTTCAAGTGGACAGCATTCCAAGCCCTTGGTAGCAAATCACCTTCCATGGTTAGCAATCTATATGCCCCCTTTCCTGTTTCAGCTTCAATCAAATAAGGGCCTTCCCATTTTGGAGCCAATTTTCCATCAGCAGGATTGGTGGTATTCTGGAATGCTTTCCTTAATACCATATCTCCAACTTGAAACCTCCTGATCCTGACATTTTTGTTGTAAGCACCAGCCATTCTTTGTTGATAACTGGCCATCTTTATCCTAGCGAGATCCCTGATTTCTTCAATAGTATCCAGGTCTTGAGCTAGGTTCTCATTATTCTCCTCAGGATCACGGGTACTTGTTCTAGCAGTTGGAACCACCATTTCTGTTGGGATCACTGATTCTGCTCCAAATACCAAAGAGAATGGCGTTTGACCGGTAGCATTCTTAGGGGTTGTCCTATCAGCCCAAAGTACATAGGGTAGTTCTTCTGCCCATTTCCCTTTCTTGGATCCAAGCTTCTTCTTCAAATTGTTGATGATGATCTTGTTAGATGATTCTGCCTGACCATTAGCTTGTGGGTGGACTGGTGTTGATGTTATCATCTTAATCCCCCAGCTGTCACAAAAGTTAGTGGTTCTGCCCCCAATGAATTGGGAACCATTATCACATATAATCTCAGAAGGGATTCCAAATCTAGTTATAATATTTCTTTTAATGAAGGATATAACTTCCTTTTCTCTGACTTGGGCAAAAGCTTCAGCCTCTATCCACTTGGAGAAGTAATCAGTCATAGCTAGCATGAATACTTTTCCACCAGGTGCCTTAGGGAGCTTACCAACTATATCCATACCCCATCTCATAAATGGCCAGGAGGAGGATATAGGATGCAATAATTCAGCTGGTTGATGAAGGATATTACTGTGTCTCTGACAAGGATCACATCTTTTAGCATACTCCACAGCATCTCTCTTCATGGTTGGCCAGTAGTATCCTGTCCTCAGGATCCTTGAGAATAATGCCCTGCCCCCAGTGTGGTTTCCACAATCTCCTTCATGGAAGTCTTTTAAAACTTCTTGGATTTCAGGATCCTCAATGCATCTCAAGTACGGTCCTGCAAGAGATCGTCTATACAACATATTATTTAAAATTGTGAATTGAGATACCTTAGATTTGAAAGCCCTAGGGTTTTCTCCTGTAGGAATCTCTCCATGTTGTAAGTATCTCATAATTGGTGAGATCCATGATCCTGATCCTGAATGGGATTGAGTATCCTCACAAGGGATAATTGCTGAATCATTTCCTATCTCCATAGCCTCGTGGTCCTCGATAGCCGGGGTCAGGATATGGATAATAGGGATCTTGATATCCTCCGGGATCTTCAAGGATGATCCTAAGTTGGCCAATGCATCAGCTTCTGTATTTTCTTCCCTTGGTACCTGCGTCAAACTAAAGGAAACAAAAGAGAGTGCCAAACTTTTGACTATCTCTAAATATTTGGTTAGCTTTTCACCTTTAACAGCATAGGATCCATTGAAGTGGTTTGTAATTAACAATGAATCTACATGTACCTCAAGATACCTGATCCCCATATGCTTTGCAATTTGCAAACCAGCAATTAAGGCTTCATATTCAGCCTCATTGTTAGTGGTTTGGAACTCACAAGCTATAGAGTGGGGTATTATGTCCCCCTGTGGCGATTTTAGTAGTATTCCAAGCCCTGTGCCTTTGACATTTGAGGATCCATCAATATAAAGTATCCAAGGATCCTTGGTCTCTTCTAGCTGTTGGACTTCTAACTCAGCTTCTTCTTGTAAATCACTACTGAAATCAGCCACAAAGTCAGCTAATGCTTGGGATTTGATGGCTGTCCTAGGCTCATATCTTATATCATATGCACTTAGCTTCACTGCCCACTTAGCCATCCTTCCTGACATCTCTGGTTTCCTGAGGACATTCTTAATTGGAAAATTAGTTTTAACAATGATAACATGAGTTTCAAAATAATGTCTTAACTTAGTAGATGCCATAATTAATGCAAGAATAAGCTTTTCAAGTTGTGAATACCTGGATTCGGCATCAAGTAAACTTTTACTTACATAATAGACAGGATGTTGTGTACCTTCATGATCCTTAACAAGGACCGCACTTACTGCTTTTGAGGATACTGCAAGATACAAGGATAGCACATCGCCTTTTTCTGGTTTCATCAAAGCCGGGGCTGAGGATAGGTAATCTTTGAGGGCTCTTAAAGCATTTTCATGCTTCTCAGTCCACTCAAATTTCTTGTTCTTCCTTAGGATATCATAGAATTCTTTGCACTTCTCTGAGGATTTGGATATAAATCTGTTCAAAGCTGCTATCCTGCCTGTTAGCCTTTGAACATCCTTAGCATTGGCCGGAGATTTGATGTTCACTATTGCTTTGATTTGTTCCGGGCTAGCTTCAATGCCTCTCTTTGTCACCATATATCCTAAGAATTTACCTGCTTTAACACCAAAGTGACATTTTGAAGGATTAAGTTTCATGTTATATTTGTCAAGGATATCGAATGCTTCCTCCAAGTCTCTTAGGTGATCCTCAGCTTTTAAGGATTTTACCACCATATCATCTATGTAAACCTCCATAGTTTGTCCAATCTGGTCCTTGAACATCATATTCACCAGCCTTTGATATGTTGCACCTGCATTTCTTAGTCCGAACGACATAGCAATATAGCAGTATATACCAGTTGGAGTCATGAAGGCTGTATCCTCTTGGTCGGATGGTTCCATTTGGATTTGTTGGAATCCAGATGAAGCATCCATAAAAGTTAACAGTTCATGACCCGCAGTTGCATCCACCATGGAGTCAATGTGGGGTAATGAGAAAGGATCCTTGGGACATGCCTTATTTAAATCGGTAAAATCGACACATACCCTCCACTTTCCGTTTTTCTTTTGAACAACAACCACATTGGCCAACCATCTTGGATACTTTACCTCCCTAATCATACCTGCCCGGAGCAATTTCTCTACCTCTTCCTGGATAATGGCATTCCTTTCCGGTGCAAACTTTCTTCTCCTTTGATGGATTGGTTTGAAGGATCTGTCAATCCCGAGTTTGTGAGTGATTACATCTTTGGATATACCAGTCATGTCTTCGTGTTTCCATGCAAAGGTAGTCTTTCTCCTTTTGAGGAAGGATACGAGGTCTTCCTTCATTTCGCCGAGGATCCCTGATCCGATATAGATTTTGGATTCAGGATCATCAGGATCCATGAGGATTTCTACCACATCCTGCTCTCTTGCCTCCAAGACATCCCTTGGAGGATACCTTGATTGCTATTGCTCCCTTGACTTCGAGGCTGGTTTCATCGATGAAGTGTAGCAATTCTTAGCCTCCTGCTGATCACTATCAATCTTCACTATTCCCCAAGGACTAGGGAGCTTCACACATTGATGGTAAGTAGATGGGACTGCTTTCATATCGTGTATCCAAGGCCTGCCAAGGATAACATTACAACAAGATAAACAGTCAATAACACAAAATTTTTTATAAGAGTGTAGGCCTTCAATGTATATTGGGAGTTTAATGTCCCCCAGGGTATTCTTAGTTTCGCCACTAAATCCCACGAGCACGGAGGATCTTGGTATGATGTCCGATTCAGGAATACCCATCTTCTTTAGAACATCAAGCTGGATAATGTTCACTGAGCTTCCTCCGTCTATAAGGATCCTGCGGACAAAATGGTTAGAAATGAAAAGAGTAATAACTAAACCATCATGATGAGGATCCTGGATATCAACACGATCATCCTCATCAAAGGTTATGACTTTTCCTTCGGAGACACTTGATGTTCGAACAGGTCTTTCTCCATTGTCCATTTTAGTTTCCTTTGCATGCCTTTTAGCTGCTGAGAAGGATGTGCCGCAAATGTCTGATCCTCCAGAAATAAAGTTTATTACTTGTGCATCTGCTGGAGGGGCTGGAGCCTTCTCAGGGATCCTTTCAGGATCCTGAGTCCTTGACTTTTTTCTTCCCAACAATTCTTTTAGATGCCCCTTGCTCAACAAGTATCCAATTTCCTTTCTCAGTGCAATGCATTCTTCTGTGAGATGCCCAAAATCTTCATGGTATGCACACCACTTTGATTTATCCTTAGTTGCAGCTGGCCTATCATTTTTTCTCGGCCATCTAGCTTTATCACCTAGGTTCTGCATCACAAGGATTAGTTCATTGTTATCAACACAAAAACAATATTCGGAAATTGGAGGATAATCCTCATCATCCTCTTCTTGACCAACAGAATGCACGTTCTGGTTATCAGATCTGTTGTAGGATCTGAACTTGTTGTTCCTGAATGAGGATCCTTGCTTATCCTGCTTTGAGGATCCTGCTAACCTCTCCTGGATCCTCTTGTCGTCCTCTAGCCGAATGAACCTAAGTGCTCGTGTTCTTACCTCATCTAAGTTCCTGCATGGTGTCATAACAAGATCATCATAGAACGACGAATCCCTAAGCAATCCCATTTTAAAGGCCTCAACAGCCGTAGCTATATCTAAGTTGGGAATGTCTAAAGATTCTTTACTGAATTTGGTAATGTAATCCCTTAATGATTCATTATGACCCTGGGTTATCCTATATAGATCACTAGTTAATCGTTCAAATTTTCTACTACAACAAAACTGATTATTAAACAAGTTAACTAGATTAGCAAATGAGGTAATAGAATAGGGAGGAAGACTTAGCAGCCATTTGAGAGCTGATCCAGTAAGAGTGGATCCAAATCCCTTGCACAGGCATGCTTCCTTTAACCTTTCTGGAATTGGATTGATCTCCATCCTCTCCCTGTATTGTGCTATGTGTTCTTCGGGATCCGTCGAACCATCATACAGCTTCATTGTTGGCACATGGAACCTCTTGGGTATCTCAGCATCACAGATTGGTGGTGCAAAACGAGATATCTTGTGGCTCCCATCTGCAATCTCTGGGATAGGTTTTACCACTCCTGGAACACTTGATATCATGTCCTTTAGCTTTTGCAATTCTCTGGCCATGGCATGATTGATACCTGGATCCTGCATAAGACCATGGTTAGTAGTATAAGAATTATTAAAGGTATTACCTCCCATTGGATTCAGATTAGGAAGATTGGATGTTAATCCATATTGTTGGGGCTCTGGAATGATCGAGGGACCAGTAGAGGCATTGGTCTGCATTGGAATAAAATCTCCCTGATGGACATCTGAACTTCCTGTTTGCAAACTCCTCAAGGATCCTGGCATCTGGAAGGATCCCTGAAACTGGGACGATCCTGGAACAAAGGAGGATCCTTGAACCTGGGATGATCCTGGAACAAAGGAGGATCCTTGAACCTGGGATGATCCTGGAACAAAGGAGGATCCTTGAACCTGGGATGATCCTGGAACAAAGGAGGATCCTTGAACCTGGGATGATCCTGGAACAAAGGAGGATCCTTGAACCTGGTGCACTCCTGAATATCCTCCTGAATTCGTGAGGGATCCCATATGCTGAGGATAGGATCCCGCTGGCTGGAAATATGAACCTGATGCCTGGGTCACTGTTGTTGTTCCGTAGTGCACTCCTTTTGGGCCACCCACATATTGAACATCTAGAACCACTGATGGCTGGGAAGTAATCACTGAAGTATCAAAGTTCAAAGATTTTGGCACCAGTGGGGAATGATCCTCTGCCGTTTTCTTTTGTTTCTTGAGATCTCCGATTTCTTTGAGAATCCTTTCATTGGTCTTATCCTGTTGCCGTATCTGATCCTTCATCTGCAAAATCAAAGTAAACATGTCACTAGTAGTGGGAGTGTAAGAAGCAGAAGAAGTTGGAGGTTTTGAGAAAATGGGAGTTGGTTTCTTCGCAGCATTCTCAGCATTCTTCTGGGATCCAGAAGGTGGTGGAGGCAAAGGGGGAACGCCTTGTGAAGAAGTGAATGAGGGCATCAAATTTGAAGCATTCTTCGCTGAGGAAGCCATTTGCTCGGTTGAAATGAGCACAGAAATGCGAATTTTTCTAAGGATGAAGCACCAATTGCCCCACGGTGGGCGCCAAACTGTTTTGGTCAAAAAATCTGATGAGGATATTGCAACCAAACTCTCTGTTATGGGGTATGATGCTAATAATGTAGAACAATGACAAGGATCACTTCAATGTAAATTGCACAAACGACACAAGAATTTATACGGGGAAAAAGCCCTTGATCAAGAGTTGATCTCCGGCACAAAAAACCCCGGGTGATGGAAACTACCGATCACCAAGCTCAAATAAATGAATAAATGTTTACAACTTCGGATAGTAACGAGCTAGGTACAAGGATCACTATCGTGAAAGGTGTAAAAGTGAGTGAAAACGAATGAATGTTCGTCGAGAGCTTCAAGTGTGCGAGTATATGAGTGTGTGTAGCTGAAAATGGCTAAGTGTTCTAAATTCTAGCTCGTTACCCCTTTTAAAATAGAAGTTAACTACAATAACTAACTATCCGATTTTTTTGCCAAGCTCCCACGTTCTCCACAACGTCCATTTTTGGCCAAGCACGTGCGGGATAGTTTGGGAATATTCTCCAGGAATATCGCCAAGACTAAGTCAAGCTTGTTATTCCTGCGAAGTAATACAAAACATAAATAAACAATCGTCAGTACGAGGATCCTTAAAGTGATCCATGATCCTGATCCTGAAGCTCTTCTGAGGATCACCACCTGTCACAGAAGTAAGGATCATTAATTAGGATAACGAATAAGGATCACTAATTGTTAGAAAATCCTCCCCTAACACTTATGAACCAAAAACGTTTTACGGCCTTTTCATAATTTTGGATTTGTAATTTGGTGGCCTGATTTGCGAATGTTTAGAAATTAATGTTTAGACTTTGATTATTTGAACGTACAGGGATTTCGAACAAGGCCCAAATTTTTTATCTCGCACAGGGCCAAAACTTTTTTTGGGTTTTCGGAGACGGCCCTGTCACCCTCAAAAGTAACTAGTTTAATACTCGTCCGGTGGACGGGTTACGTTGAACAACGAAACAAACAAAGCTAATCTATATTAAGTGTATATAAATTTAAACATTACAAATAAAAGCACCACTCTTTAATTTATAAAAGCAAAACAAATGTCAACGGTTTATACAACCACAAAGTGATATAGAATAAAGCTAATAGAGTACTAAAACATGAAATGATGTCATTTAAACGTAAAAGTAAAAGATGGGCAAATTTAACATATATGAATCTAGAATGTATGTTGTTGGCATAGTCACACCGTGGGACCCACTGTCACGGCCCCCGACCCACCCTCGACGGAATCGGAAGCCGCGAACAGCCCAGTGGTACCGGTGATTACTTTGAAAAATATTGCAGCGGAAATTTCATCAGGACCGTGAGTTAGGAAAAATATCAGAGTTTAGAAAACACCGGATTTTATTTATTAAATAAATGGGATAAACCCATGTTTTTCAATGGTAGCTTTAATAAAGATAACTTTGATTACATAAATCAATATTTCTTAATTTGATTTAATTAATAAAATAAGCCACTTCTTGATGCCTTTCAGTGCCGTATTCATCTCTTAATCCAATCTACTATAATTACCTGAAACACGTGTTAAAAAGGTTTTGTCAGCGGGAAATACTGAGTGAATCATTCTATTTACTAAAACGACACGTTCGTTATAATTTACAGTATTAAGAGAGATTACAATGTTTCTGATGTCAACCAACTACCCACGGTATTTGTCACTCGACCGGATCTGTGACTATGGTCATATCACCATTGGCTGCCCCAATGATGACGTTATATCACTATTGAGTCCTGTCACCCAATAGTGACGTATATCACAAATTTTAGGCTCGCCCACCTAAAGTGATAATACAGCAGTAATGTGCACACTACCCCACATACCGGCTGTAATTTGGTGATTACATAAACTTAATCACTGTAATTATAACTTTGAAAATAAACATGCTTTTGTAAACAAGTTTGATAAAAAGAGAATGACTCACATTATAAGCATGCAGATTCATACGGCCAAAGTTTAGTCTACAGATAAGCCTTGATATATTGCAGATTTATACAGGCAGAGCTTAGCTTATTGATTTAGCCTTGTAACCTCGTGCACACGAACTAGGTAGGTAACTTAATACAGCATTTACGATAACTCACGAGATTAAAACCCTCACAACGAATGACAAAGTGCAATCACTTAAACATCCATCGGATTCACAACGAATGACAGAGTATTCCCCAAGTTCGGGTGGTACTCAAACATCCTGTCGAAATCACGACTAATGACAAAGGATAGCGCTTAAACATCCGGTCGGATAGTTTAAATCGATCGGACATTAAATCGTAGCAGCGATCGAGTTAATACCCTGTTTGCAGCAGCACCCCGCTATACTAATTAGTGATTCGTGTGTGTTTTGAGAGTATTCGGATGATATCTCCGTGCCTGAATCGAATTTTATCGTCGTTCCAATTGCAGAATTCAAGTCCCAACTCCTGGTATTTATACCCGAATTTGGAACCTCCCGCGTGTCGCGAAGGAACCAATGGTCCCTGTCGCGTGTCGCCTGGGATGACAAAGTAGGCTAGGCCTGCTTTGTCACCTGGGTAGCCCTGCTGAGTCGACGGAATCGAGAAATTGAATTTTGACAGCGTTTTGTGAAGATAATCGTTAATAGGGTTTTATCCCCCTTGAGTTTTAGGGGCCCTGATCCTGATTCTGATTATTCTGAAATTTGTAGGGTTTATGTAGAATTACTTGAGTGTCTCAATTAGGGTTTCTTTTTAGACAAAATATAAATAATAAATATAATAGTTTTGGTGAAAGTTGTTATGGTTTGGGACATTTTTTAATATAATTATATTATAAAGAAAAAGGGAATAAAATAGTGAGAAAAGAGAATGGACCCACTTGGTAACTTTAGGGTTCAACTAGAAAGCCTCCTGGTATAAATTTTGGGTATAACATCTGAGCTATTTAAAAATATATAATGCACTCGTGGTAAGTATAATACCCCTAATTCAACCTTGTCCCGATATCCCGAGACAGAATCCCAACAACTTAGTCGAGCAGAGCCCTGACATGTGTTATGGGTTTCAGATCAATCGGAAAGGGTAGCGGTGTTCGGGAGTTAAAACACTTAAAGCGGGACAAGCCTTTAAAGTATTATAAAAGAAAATATAGATTTATTAAAAGATACAGGGAGTGAGTGCAAGAGAAAAGACAGAAGCTAGGCAAATTAGAATGATGAATTGGTGCTTCTATTTATAGCAAATGTTTGTCTTGGGGAGTAAGTTTGTCAGCCACGTCTACCTCTATTTCAATTTAATGTTTTAGATTTATACAGTTACACGTAGCATGCATTCATATCCTAATATATGTACACGTATACCCTTTTAATTATAGATATTTTTCTATTTTAATGATTATTTTATTCTTTTCTAATTGACAGTATATGTTCATAAATTAATTGTTGAATTTTATTATTTTATTCGTAAATGGATGACATAAAATTGAAATAGATCATGAGGATAAGGCTAGGTAGAAAACCCTCTTTAGGTAGAAAACCCGGGAAACTCAAAGCTCCCGACATTTTTTTTTTTTGAAAAAAATAACACATGTAATATACATGTTTTTAAGAGTTTTGGGCCAAAAAAATCAAAAAAGCGCCGAAGGTTTTTAAAAAAAAAAAAAACAAATTTCAGCAACTTTCAGCATTTTTTGTCTAACACATGTTAGTCAACGAAGTTTTTGGAACTTGTTTATTTTTTAAAAAAAAAAGTACTCGGCGCTTTTTTGATTTTTTTGGCCCAAAAGTCTTAAAAACATGTATATTACATGTGTTATTTTTTTCAAAAAAAAAAAATGTCGGGAGCTTTGAGTTTCCAGAGTTTTCTAAGAAAGATAGGGTTTTTTGTCTAGACCAACCCTAGATCATGAAATGTGAATATGATGGGACACGAAACATGTTTGGATTTTTTTAAATATATATATTTTATTTTATTATTATATATATTATAATTAATTTAACTGTTTCACATATTTGGCACTTATAACTACTAAAATACGACGTTTTATAAAATAATGAATATGTCATTAGAACGAGTATATTTTTGTCTACATTTGGGTCTAAGTTTCATTAAAAATAGAGTAGGTTCAAAATACAATGTATTTTTATAATTTAATTATTATACGGTCACTAGGCCCGTTTTGGTACTTCCTATTTCTAACGGTCAGCTTACCCATAATCTACCCGTCTACTAATATAAGTTTTTATAGACTTTTATTTTAATGGAAATGTCACCTATATACATACCAATTAATTAATATAGTATTTCAACCAACTATAGAAAATAGTGTTTAAAACTATTTGGGTTGAATATTTATATTAAAAATAAACTAGTTACTAGTTACTAGTGGTTAATAAATTTAATCAAACCTATAATTCTTATATAAAAATAGGGATGTTACACCCACGACCCACCCAAAGAACACAATACAGATCTTCAACATATTCTTCCTCCTACAAAGAACCTACATGACAAAAGATGTAAATCTGCAAACCATAGAGACTAAGTTAATGCCAGTAGTTAAACATCAAGATTATTTATAGGAGTTCCAAAAATATATTATATTCAATACATAAAGTTAGGGGTGTTTATCAGGTATTTTTAATCGGTGTTTCGGGTTAGTCAGGTTTTGGTGGCTCGACACTTCAACCGAGTACCAACTCAAATAAGTTCGGTTATTCGAGTTATGAAAGGGGTTGCTAAAGAAAGAGTAAATTACAAGTTTTGTCCTTTATGTTTACACCAAATTACAGGCGCTATCTTTTACCTTTAAATTTGACTAGTTTTGTCCTTAATGTTTCAAAATCTTGCATGTTATGTCCTTTAGGCCAAACCCAGTTAGATTTTTTTTGGTTAAGTATGGTCATGTGCCTTGCACATGAGGGTATCCTTGTCTTTTCATCTTTTCAGGGGTTATAGTGTAAATAAGTTATATAGAGGGACTATTTTGTAAAAATAAAATGATATTTAATTAAACAAAAATCACACACTCTCTCTCTCCCCTTGCTTCTCTCTCTCTCTCTAAAAAACCTCTGCATCGTCTCTCTCTCTAAAAACCCTAGTACGGTGGTTGATGGTGGATTGTGGTGGGTGTGATGGTGATGGTGGTTTAGCGGTGGTGGGAGGTATACGGTGGTGGGTGCGATGGTGATGATTGGTTTAGCGATGGCGAAGGTGTGCGGTGGTGGGTGGTGGATTGAGGTGGGTGTGAAAGTGTTGGTGGGTGTACGATGGTGTGTGAACGGTGGTTCTGATGGTGGTGAGTGAAGGGTAGATGTGGTGGTGGGTTAGGGGCGGTGGTGGTTTAGGGGCGGCGGTGGGTTAGGGCTATTGATGTGTTGCAAACGCATCTTATATTCCTTGTGTATTTTGTATAGTATTTTAAAAGTTTAGAGTCATTTTTATAATATTTAGACATATATTTTATTATTTATTATTATTACAGGTCTCAGTGCGAAAAGGAATGAAAAACGAGCTTAAACGATTAATGTGTGAAGAATCGGGAAATATTAAATGAAGCTGAAACTCGAAGGGTTGAATCGCAATTAAAAGAAAGTCGTTTAAAAATAATTCATGAATTTTGGGGGACTAAATGTGACATAAGGATAAAACTTGAAATTAAATCCATGAGTATGTGGCAAATTAGAATTCATACGTGAATTCTCTAGTAGCGACAAGACCAATAAAAAAAAAGGAAACAATATATGGCGGTTGTTGTTGGCTGCATATAAAAAGAAAAGAAAAACCCTATTGGTGAAAGATATATAATTCGTGGGGGGTGTGTTCGAAGGGAGACCAGACGGCAGACAAGAGGCAGACCGCAGATTCATTCGAGAAGGAGACTGCTGCATTATTACGATACGGAGCAGACGGCTGAATTATTGTTAACGATTTTAAGGGTTCAAGAAAAAGAGAAGGCTTGGGATCGAAGGTTTTAGCAAAGAGTTTATTGCTTTACGGTTAGAATACGTTTTATTGTTTTGGTTGGTTAAAACTCAATACTTTAACATGTTTTCTACTGTGAATGACTTTGAATATATTTGTGTTTCGTTCTTGACCATGCTTGGCTAAATTTCTTTGTGCTACCTAGGCTATGGATAATTGTTAGTTTTATTTACGGTTTCTTGGTTGGTTAATTATTGTTTTGGCTCTATGTTATGGTAAAAGTGTTCTAAACTAGGTTTTAATGTTTATGCGTATTTAATAATTGATGGTTTATTTTTGTTCCACCTTTTTCTTGGTTAAAATTAATTGCGTATTAATTAAGACTAGGGTTAGGTGATTTCGTTAACTTTGTGTTTTCGACTAAATCTCGTGGTTGCTAGACGTAGTAAACCCTAGGAACAAATTAATAAACTATTTGGTAATTAGAGTAGGAGTTCTGCGGAAAGTGTGTTTTTCCTAGAAAGTCTAGGAAGCGATCTGGGCCATCCGATTGGTGTTTTTAATGGCTTAGATCAAATGGATGGCATTTTCGTAATATCTGAGTTATATAATTAGAGACTCTTAATATAGTGATCGTATTTTGGTAATTGGAAGTGTTTTAAATCAATCAAGAAACTGCCATATCAATAACCAATCCCTAAAATCATGGGATTTCCCCTCTTTCTCTCTATCTCTCTCTCTCTCCCTAACCGCAACCAAAGAAGAACCAGCCATTTTTCCTGCAAATATTCTTCTCCGATTGGTCATATACTGTTGATGTTGCTGACGGTTGTCGTTCAAACAGTAGTCGAAATCGTTGGTCGGCCGGTGATGTTTCCCTATCGGTTGTTGTTTTTCATACTTGTTTCAATTTTTTTTTTATCTATCATTGAATCGGGTTCTTAATGTTGATTGATGACAGTGTGTCGAAGACGAAGACACTGGGTTGTGTTGAAGACGAATGCTTGCTGTTAAAACACAGTGTGTTGAAGACGAAGACACTGGGCTGTGTTGAAGACGAATGCTTGCTGTTAAAACATAGTGTCAAGAATCCTCCAGCAATCTGCTTGCTGTTAAAACACAGTGTCAAGAATCCTCCAGCAATCTGCTTGCCGTTAAAACACAGCGTCAAGAATCCTCCAGCAATCTGCTTGCTGTTAAAACACAGAGTCAAGAATCCTCCAGCAATCTGCTTGCTGTTAAAACACAGTGTCAAGAATCCTCCAACAATCTGCTTGCTGTTAAAACACAGTGTCAAGGAAATCTGCTTGCTATTAAAACACAGCGTCAAGAATCCTCCAGAAATCCCCTTGCTGTTAAAACACAGTGTCAAGAATCCTCCAGTAATCTGCTTGCTGTTAAAACAAAGTGTCAAGAATCCTCCAGTAATCTGCTTGCTGTTAAAACACAGTGTCAAGAAATCTGCTTGCTGTTAAAACACATTGTCAAGAAACACAGCGTCTTGTATGATTTAAATTGAAACTGTCAATTTGATTTAAATTGAATATTTAGTTTCCATAATTTTCTGGTTAGTTAGTTATCCTAATAAAATAATCCATAATTAAAATAATATTCAAATTACACAATTGCCCTTTTAGTTAAAATCCTTCAATGCCACATGTCGCGTTCTTATTGCTTCCTAGACTTTCTAGGAAAAACACACTTTCCGCATGAACCCTACTCTTGGTAATTAAACATTCTACCATCTTTGAGACTGAGAGGAGATTAGATGTCAGGTTGTCTTAATCATTAGACGGGTTAGGTGTTAATTGCACGAGAGTGAATTACCCTAGGTTTTCTTGTGATTTTTAGCAAACCGTGTTAGAACCTAATTAGAGTCACCACCCCGTACATCCCTTACACTTCCCGGGTGTACCGTTTCTAGTGAGACCGAGAGGTAATATAGATTTAGGGTACCATAACCTAGTTAGAGAGACCGAGAGGTGATCTGACATTAACCGGTGAGTTTATACACTTTCCTTGACCCTAGATTGCGACCTGTTTGGAGAATGATCTGCCAGCCAGTTTAGGTCTTGTTTAGTGAACCTTAAGATCCCGGTAGCCAAAACTTAGTTATTCCATTCCAAGAACCGTCAGTGAATTAACATGCATCTTGCCTAGGTAGCCATTTTTTCCATCCTCTGAATTCACCTAAAATTCATTATCTGTTTGCTCTGCTTTCTGCTTTCGTATTTGCTCTCTTATTTAATTTTAGAAGTTAATATAAATCCAAAACAATTAAAACCAGTTAAGTAATTAGTTGAGTCAGAGTCTAGTTTAGCGTCGCTAGTGTCTCGTGGGTTCGATACTCGGACTTCATTAGGCTTTACTATGTACGATAGGTACACTTGCCTGTCAGTGGTCTAGCACTTAGAGAGTCTTAGTTTATAAATTTAAAACTAGGGTGTCTAGATTAGGTAAATAGTTTTATAGACCATAATTTGCACATCAGCTATACTGGCTAGAGCTCAAGCAACAAACAAAGGAATTGCATTGGTTTCTCAAGCTCTCAAAGAAAACGGAGGAGTTGAGGTAAGCTCAGATTGCTAGTATGTCTCTGTCTGTCGGGGTATTTGAATATAACGCGGGTGCGACTTAATTTGTTTTCTCTTAGAAACTGTATTCTTGGGCTTGACCCAGAAATGAATATCCCCATCTGGAGCTGTTGCATTATATATATTTTCACTGATTGAAGCATTGGTGTTTGCTTTTGTCATTTGTCATCCAAAGTAAAGAAAAAGCAGTTGTCATTATCTTGAACATATATTGAAGCTGAATGATGAATTGTGTTGAATGAATTGAAGTTTTAGATCTGAGTGGGAAAGGTATTTGATAAAGGATAGAGTTTAGACAGAGATGGGTAGAGAGAGGGAGAGTTGTATATATCATTTTGGTTTATTTTATTAAACAATTATTAAAAAAACTGAGTTGAATGACCAAATTACCCTTGTGTAATATGATTTAACCAAAAAAATCTAACTGGGTTTGGCCTAAAGGACATAACGTGCAAGATTTTGAAACATTAAGGACAAAACTCGTCAATTTTAAAGGTAAAGGACAACGCCTGTAATTTGGTGTAAACATAAAGGACAAAACTTGTAATTTACTCCTAAAGAAATTATGGTTGCTAAAACTAACACCAGTTATTGTGCTGCTAAATTACATGGATTCAAATTTGTATATATAAATGCATCATATTATATCGTCTCTTTTGACAAATTCTATATGCATATAGTTAGTACAATTATCAACCTTACTAAAAAAAGGATATATAGATCTCTACTTCAGGTTTCATCAAACCTTAGACATTAGTCTTACACCTGTCTAGTGGGTGGGTACTTTATCGTAATACTATGAAAAAGATTTTTCTCCCAGTTATAAACAAAGTCACAAAATATGTCAAATAAGTTTATAAGAGCAAATATGAATAAGTAAATAGATTCCTTCTTATTATGTTCTACTTGCTGTAATCACTTTCACAAACAAAAAAGATATGAGGTCTTACAAAGAAAGAAAAATATAAGTATTGAGTAGACCATTTCTGGAAGCAAGAATGAATTCCTTATCACTTGGCAGCAAGAATGAAGGGGTATTTCCCTAATTCTTTTTCTGCAACCCCATAAATAGTGACTTTTATACGTTTTAGCTTACTATGCAAATAGTAAACTGAACCTATATGGAGTCTGGCTTCTTTGCATTGCTTTGTTCTCCAAAAATGACCTGAAAAGGATAAAAATTTGGCGAGGGCGACGCAATGTTACTTCATGTCATGCACCTGAGACTGTGACGGATATCATTAAGATAGTCAGTGAATTACTTGAATACATATATGAAATCGAAAGAATATATAACTAAAGCTCATAGGAATGTTACAATGTTCATACAGTTAATTAGTCATCATAAGCGTCAATGATCTCTGGTGCATTGGCATCCCCATGACCTTCCAAAGTGGAGGTCATTGGTTCGAGTCTCGCCTGGAGCAAAAATACTTTGGGTTAAGCTAGGGGTTTTACCACGATGGGTCTTTAGATAATGAGTTTCCTCTGGAATGGTGACAAGCCGAGTCACCAATGTCATCTACGTTCGTGGGCGTGGGTGGCCTTTTGTCATTGGGTTAACCCTATTGACCGGGCCTTTTGTTGGTCATTAGAAAAAATAGTCATCATAAACCCTCAAATGCATACAAAAATTTATATCTCATAAAGTAAAAAAGATATACATTTGCTATTGAGTGACTTCATTTGTGATAACCATTTAATACATTCATTCCAACAAAAACAAACACTAGATTTCCTTTACCTTCTTTACACATGCATTCAACAACTATATCCACAAGGACCACAACCACACGAAAACCAAAATATATGACAATAACTCCATGTTATCTTGGACCAGAAAGCTCCATTGCTTCAACCACACGTGAAGAGTCTTCCATATAATCTGATTATATTTGTGAAATACTTTCTAACCCCTTAAATCTTGGAGTTTCAACACTTTGTGATGCTTCCCATCTCTCAACTAACCCTTCTCCTTCCAACATTCTCAATACTTCCGACATTTTCGGCCGATAACCAGGGTTAAATTGGGTACACAATAGCGCAACTTGAACCATTTCTTGCAACTCCACCCGATCAAAATTTTGTTTTAATGCTTTATCCACCATTAAGTTTAGTTTTCCTTCTAGATGGAGCTTCTTTACCTGTAAAACAAACCACATTATCGCGATCAGATAATCAAAGGTAATAAAGTGTAAAACATTAAGAACGGATTATATAACGTACCCAATCTAGCATTATTCCTTTCTGGTTAGCTGCTCTTCCAAAGTCAACGGCTTTTTGTCTAGTAATCAGTTCAAGAAGCAAGATCACAAAACCAAATACATCGGTTTTTTACGATGATTGGCCCGTTGACAGATACTCCGGGGCAATGTGGCCCACGGTCCCACGAACAGGGGTGGTGAGATGAGAATCACGGTGGTCTAATAATTTTTCCAGCCCGAAATCACCAACAACAGCCTCGAAATCTTCATCCAAAAGAATATTAGCCGCTTTAACATCACGATGAATTATTTTGGGGTCACATTGTTCGTGTAGATATAGTAAACCCCCTTGTAAACAATTCCATATCCACTCTTCCCGAGAATATTTTTTGCATTAAAATGGTCGGTTGCAGCCCGAAGTTCCTTGAAAGTATACCTCTTCAAGTGGCCCAAACATACCTCCGGATCATATTGCTCTGCATATTTAATACATTTAACACTTATTTAATAATAACAATAAAACATTACTAAAATGCATATAACACACTAATGACTAACCTTTAACATCAAAGAATATTTGTTGGTTTTTCCTATACTGTCACCATATAAGCAATGTGATGACTATGATTATTAGGAACAAAGCACTGAAGCTTGACCCGAGAGCAACAGTCAAATGATGTCTTTTTCCATTTGATGAGGATTGGTCTAATAAATAAATTGTTAGTTTATAACTAATAATCCTTACATGCAATAATAGTAGTATGAACTGAAAAAGAAGAACATAGTATCACCTGTAAAACCATCTGGTGGAAAAGAGAGAGGTTCGGGATAAATATTTGAACAATTATTCACAGAATTCTGCCTGCAAAGTAAAGGGTTGCCAATGATTCTGAAACCGAAACAAAATTAACATTAGATAAAAATAAACAATCTTTTTATCCAAATATTAAAACTTGATTGTTGCACCTTCAAATTGCAATAATCAATTAGTTCTAATTTCAAAACACAAATTTAAACACCACTCGAGATGAAGAACTCACCTAAACGTTTTGGCCGATAGTTTTGGCATAGGACCACTGAGATTATTGTATGATACATCCCTGCATAAGAAAGAAAATTGTATCTGCAAATTCCTAAACCCTAAAATCCTCAAACTGAACAATAATCACAGCACATTAGTATACAATGACAAATATAAAAATTAACCTGAGAGGGAGGATGAGCAACCGAAAACCCAAGATCGCCAGCGATGGAGAGGGCATGGAGCATACCGCCGAATGAGTTGAGGCCAATTGTCGATTGAATAGAGGTCCCTTGAACAACAGCAGCAAAGCATGAGCGAGAGAGAGGAAAGTCAGCAACTGAATTTGGAAGACAGAGTGAGTTACATGGGTGAAAAGAAACTACCGGAACCCTAGAATCAAGGGGAAGTTATCAGGGACATGGGGAAGAGGTGGAGGAACCGTAAAACTGCATAGAACTGCCACAATAGCAGTTAAAAATGTGAGTTTAAATGGTCAGGATTTGATTTCAGCACCATCCAATGGTAGAGATTCATTTGAAAGGCAGTTAGACTTAATGGGTTTAATATATATGTATATATATATATATATAGTTACATATATATAGTACCTAATATGCAAAGCTTTGCGATTTAGACCACACGGTGTTGGCGTTCAAAAATAGCATTGTTGCTTCTCAAAGCTGTTCACACCATCCCGTCGACGACTTTTAGAACGATGTTATTGATTAGGCGGGGAATCTCCACCGGCGTGGAAGAGTTTTTGGGGTCGACGTGGCACGTGCTAAATGGACGTGGATGTTAGTCGTTTAACCCCAACGGTTAACTTTTAAAATTTAAAAAAAGAACTTAATTTTTTTTAAAATAATACAAAAGGTGTGTGACACGTGTAAAAAAAAACGCCACGTTTCCACGCCCCGGGCCACACCGTACATTTTAACAGCACGTCCCGTTCTGACGCGTGGTCCACGTATCGCATAATGCCCCATCTTCAAGCCCCTCCACACCATGCAGTCTTAGGGTGGCTTCAAAAGTGGGGTTATGTCATAGAAGAGTGGATATTTCGGATATCCACTCTGATAGATGTGGGTACAAAGAAGAAATAGTGGAACATATCTTTGTCGCGTGTTTGTTCACTCGAAGTATTTGGTGGAACTTTTTGTGTGGGTTAAAATCCCTATGCCTAATACGAACCCATCTCTGAAAGAGATTATTAAAACTTTACAGGAGAGCCAAGGTCGCAGCGCCGAAAAAGATAGTGTACACAGCGGCTATAGCTACAGTTTGGAGAATATGGGCCGCTAGAAACACTAAGGTGTTTTGAGGGGACATTCATACCAGTCAGGAGAATGATGGAGCTCATCAAAGAGGATGCATTTTTATGGATCTGTAATCACTAAAATCTACCCTCGATTGATTGGGAGAATTGGGTTTCGTTCGATGTATCGAGTATGTTGTAATTTTCATTTTTGCTTAATGTTTTGTATTATCTTTCTCCAGCTCCTTGTTGGGCTCTATATATATATGGTTAGGAGTTGGCTACAAAGTTCAAATTTCATAAAAAGTGTAAAAAAGTCATAAAA
Organism: Helianthus tuberosus; assembly: GCA_030545235.1. Lineage (NCBI taxonomy): Eukaryota > Viridiplantae > Streptophyta > Magnoliopsida > Asterales > Asteraceae > Helianthus > Helianthus tuberosus. The sequence continues at coordinate 94,661,778 of CM060368.1, forward strand.
CACCAAAATGAAGATTACTAAAACATCATATATGTTGGTTTTGTGTTGTGTTTTGGATGATAAGGCTCTAATTATGGAATGACAAAAATTATTGTTTTTAATGTTGATTAGCATGTTGTGTTTTATATTCATAGTTCTACGATGATGTGTTTGAAGTTTTTATAGACTATTAGGGTTTGAATATGGTGTTTTAGTAAACTTCACTCTATTATTTGTGGGTTTTAAGTGTGTTTTATGGCTGAAACTATAATGATGTATGACTTTTTACACTTTTTAGCAAATTTGGACTTTGTAACCAAACCCCAACTTACATATATAGTGTGTTTGCCGCTAAAAAAAGAATTGACCGTAGTCGTAACCGAAGTCATCGGTTAATCGGCTTGGTTAATTCGTTAATTTGTCGGTTTTCGGTTCGTTTCGGTTCGGTTAATAACCAAATCAAACAAGGTCTAAAATTTTTGCTTAGAAATACATGTGATGGAGGTATAAATAATAAATAAAATAGATGTATAGATACATGAAATGGATGTATAAATAAATGAAATGGAGGTATAAATACATGAAATAGATGTATAAATACATGAAATTGAGGTATAAATTGTTACACCCTAAGCAAGCTTAAACTGAAAAGACGCAGCGGAAATACGTACCATAAAATTTCTTTTATTAAAAACGTTCCAACATAATTGAAATTCCTTTCTATGGCGAGTCTTTAAGGATCATTACATTTTCGTTCTATTTAATACATAACACATATCATATATTTACTTTCCACACCACACATTCCCGTACAATCCGTGTTATGACTCGATCTTCGATCGCTTACGTCTCGTGATGACCATAATCCGTAAGTCTGTACAACCTGCATTCACCACATACATTCACATTATTAGTACTTGAAGCATTATATGATCTAAGTGTATAATTAAAGGATCACGTCGCGTTTCATCCTTATGTAAGTTTCCATCTAGTTATCCTTCTGAATTCGAGCATTTCATTCCAGGGTCTATCCTTTGATGAGCATACAATACTATACATGCACTTCATTTCAATTCTCGAAACAATTCGGTTAACATCGTAAATCCTTATATATTAACACCATTTTTATCTTCGTACGAGTCTCATTCATTGGAAACGTATGATGTAATAACACATGTACAAAACATCTAAATCAATTATTTCGCGTACGAAAAACCTACTACAAACATGCATACCACCCTACCCAAACTTTTTTGTACGTCATACATGCTTACAAAACCATTAAACAAATCATAAACACTACATCTACGTGTAATTTCTCATACATACTAGTCCACACGTACATCCATATCTAAACATATTTAGCTATGGTTTCCACTTTACCCTATATCATATGCATACGATAAAGATCTTACTTATAAGACTTAGCCATATAATATCAAACCACAATTATATATGTTAGTGTATCGGCCACTTCTCCTTACATGTTCCTATGGGTTTCCGTTCTTATCCAAACCCCACAAAAACCTTATAGTAGGCTTAGGGTACCTTTGGGTAGCTTATCGGGGCGTTGGAAACAATAATAAGTGAGAAAAGTGCGAAAAACGAGTTTCCGGCATTGAACCCGCGTAGGCAACAACATAGTGCGTCGGGTGCAGCGTAGCAGGGCATCGCGACGCCACCCCTGACATCGCCGATGCCTCCTCTGCAGTACAAACGCTGGATTTCCATTTTTTGTTCATTTCGCCCACTCATTGCATATCCCGGAAGTTCTAAGACGTGTAATAACAACGTTCAAGCTCCCATATCCTTCTAATACTTAACCCCAAGATCAAACCAACTACCCCATCTCGCTATATTACTTTCTACGTTTTGACCCGTTTGATCTTACCAAGCATTTTCCATTATGTTTGATCTATAACAACTTACTACAACATTTCTTGTCTCATTTACTTACATCTCATAACCATTCCTACCTAACTCCTAACATTCATGCAACAAACTTCATTTATGTACTAAGAAGTGAGATTTTGGAAATTCACTTACCTTATGCGTCCGTGTTTGTATCCGCTTCCTTGTCTCTTCTTGACCCGTTAGCCTTTCGCGCTTGAGTCCATCTCGACATGATCCCTATACTTCATGTCATCGCAATCACATTCTTGTTAGCATACATAATTGTACATGTTAATGATCATATAGATTGCATATTTCACATTTGACTTTCACTTATCATTTGTAACAAGCACAAGGCATAAATTCAACAATGCATCATTCCAAATTCTTAGTTGCATTACTTTCATTAGTCAATCATTCACTAATATGCATAGCTCAATTCACTGAAAATAGGCTGTTTTGGCATGTTCGTTTATTGTACTTACGAGCTTGCAAAAATTACAATCTTTTTATGTGACATGCCCCTCGGAGGGGTTATCCTTGTGTTAAATTTTTAGAGTCTAACTCTCTACCAAAAATTTGTAAAAAAATCATTTACTAAGCAGTAATCATATTTGTCACTTTCTGACTGCAGCTCACGGAAAAATTCATTAAAAAATCCTCGATTATCCGATTGACATAATTCCAGTTGGAGATTTTCATGACCTCCTGAAGCTACCTACAGTAAAAATTTGAGATCATAACTCAATTCGAATTGAGTTATGACATTCGTAATGGGCTGCAAATTCTGCCAGAAAACGCAACCTGAACCTTCGATACGGAAAATTCATAAAACGTTCAATTTTCGTCGAAAAAATGCAATTCCAGTTTTGAAAGGTTTTTCCTGGAAGTTCATCACAAACTCAATAAACATCAGTTTTTGATAAGATTTGAGTCGGTTACAGCCGATTAAATTCGGCTGTAACTTTCTGGACAGATTTTGTTTTATCACCCGAATCCCACAAACGATTAAAGAGTTACCATCAATCAAGCATATAACATATTCTTAGAACATACTTCTACTTAATCATAAAAGAACTAATTTCACATATGAAATTTCATCAAGAACATACTTCTCATGATATTTTATTACTAATTACATCATGTCTACATTCTATGCATATTCATTCGTTATTTACATCCAATCTCATCTAATAATCTCACTTATGCATTTCATCAAACACTTGGTGTGCGTACTACTATTTAAGCATAATGTACAAGTGATTTAAGCATGTTCTTCCCAATTTCATAGATTATCAAAATCAATCAAAATTTCATACAACATTCTTCCAAATCAGTTTCATCTAACAATTATTTACTAATAACAATCCTCATACTTAGCCATTACACTAATATACACATAATTCACCCATGTTCTTCACAATATTCCTAAATCAAGTGGGTTTATACTTCAAATCATTCAAATAACCAAGCTCAAACAAAATTCTTATTCTATTGTGTAATCCTAACTCACAATTACACAAATATCCATATAGATTCACGATTGGGTCGAAACCCACTTTCTACAATTCATCAATTTAAGAAATTCGACTTACCACTTTGATGAACAAGCTTAGATGGTTAGAATTTGAGTTCATGCATTTCATTTGGCTTCAAATTTCCTTCTAATTTTTGTGGATTTCAGAAAACAAGGGTTTTCTTGTTCTTCCCCTCTTGGTCATTCTCCAGCACACACACTGAATGTGTGTTGTATGTTTTGTTTTGATTAGAATAAGTTTCATTCATTTGTTCAACTCTAGTCCTTCTAGTTCTAGTTTTTATTTATTAATGCACAACTTTCATTTTTTCTTTGTTATCATAACATTTCTTTAACTTATTTATTTAACTAAGTTTATCATACTACATACTTAGAACTTTTAAGATAAAATAAATAAATTGCATATTTTTTGGGTGTTACAAGTAAAAATATTCCATTATATTCAATCTTGGTTTTCGGGGCGTTACATAAATAAATGACATGGAGGTATAAATAAATGAAATGAAGGTATAAGTACATGGAATGAAAGTATAAAACATTAAGTACATGAAATGGAGGTATAAAAGCTAGAAATATATGAAAATATAAATGGCCTGGTTCGGTTCGGTTGATGGCTGTCACACCCTGCAAAATCAGAGTTGGTGTGTGTGGATGCGATTCCTGGATCGATTCCTTTACCAATGAATGCGTATGAACATGTATCTTGTGCGGAATCTAAGTACGTGTGTGAATTGAACACGAAGACATAATTATAAGATGTTTTCTATTGATAATCTGACAGTTTACAACCACGAAGGAAATGGACAGAGTTTTCCCACTCAAGTCACAAAAGTTACCAATGACCAAGACCCTTCACACATATATATAATAGTGCTGGCTTCGTATGAAGCTATATAAGCTCCCTTCGTACGAAGCTGCAACTCACTTCGTACGAAGCCATGAGGTCCCTTCATACGAACCGACCAAAACTCACATATACTTTATCTTCTTCTCTATTCAGCACCAGTCTTGTCTCATCTGATTAAGCTACGATATGTGATTGACGGAAGTGATAGACATTATGCACTCACATACTCCCCCTTGGATATTCCTGCAGTCAATCTCGTAGCTTTCTGTCTCTCTCTGAGTCTTCTAGAAATGTTAACATTTTCAGAAACACGGACTCTACTTTTTTCTCTAGCCGAATCCTCGTGGATATGCTTACATCTTTAGCTGCTCCCCATTTCAGTTAACTCTATCTTCAAGCTCCCCTTCGTTAAGCTTCCGTATAAGGATCGACACCTGGTTCTTTCTCTACAAGCTCCTCCAGGATAGTTATCTAGCTCTTTGAATGCACTTTCCCCCTTGTTTTGAGCTCGTCTTCAGACTCCCCCTTAGACTCAGCTATCAGGATCGTAATCTGGATTAGTATTTGCACATCTCAAATCATTTGTAAGATATTTGACAATTTAACATGAATAAGATGGAGCATTTCAAATATGTGACAGCACAAGACATCGTTTGTTCACAGAAACCTTGCTCACTATCTGAAAGTACATACATTTAACAGTGAAAGATTTTTGTTTTTCCAAAATCGGTGACCTGGCACAAAATTTCCTAATATTGAGAACCTGGCTCAAATTTAACACTATGTAATTTCCTAGGAATAACATGGCTCTCTCCCCCATCAAACAACTATATATTTGACGATAAAAGCATCCAAAGCCTTTCTCAAATTATCATCCAAGTCCAAATTAATGACCTTAGAGATTTTACAAACTATTTTTGAGATTTTTCATGTAAAACTTCAAGTTTCAAATTAATGAACTTGTTTATTTACAGAAACATGTTCAGCATACTTAGATTTTGAAACTCAGCTTTCAAACATCGGTTGTCGAAAATAAAAGATAATCAAAATCTTTTTGAATTTTTCAAATTTTATGCTAAAACACACTGAAAATCTTTTTGTGATTTTTTCTGTAACATAAAACAATAAAGAAATATTTACAGACAATATTTTTGTTTAAGGTGTATCAGAGGATCATATCAGTTTATAACCAATCACTAGCATCATTGAGCTATAAACACTTTAAGTTCTAAACAATTCACTTAGATTATCAGTATACTGATCCACTTAAATTTTCACACAAACTTCAATTGTTCCGAGATACGTGATTTAGTGTTTTAAGAACTTAACTTATTCGCGTGTCTCACCTCAGAATATACTCCCGTATCAAGATTCCCTAGATTCAGTCTTACATGTGAATATGCTATATTGATATCTGTACTCTGGGTTATTGCGAGACCGTGAGAGCTCAGGTATGAACTACCGTTCAGTCAAAGAGATGAAAGCTCGACTTTAGGTGTGTCCCACTTAGGGACCTTCTTTATGTAACATCTCGTGTTTCGAAAGTCAAAGTCAAGATTGAAGTCAAAGGGAGACAAGATTGCTAATTGCGATCTGTCACTCCTTGCTCAACTCCTGTTTTGACTTCTTTGACTTGTAGATAGTCTATTTTTGGTGTTACGTTAGTTGTATTATGTGGAGTACTTGTTAATAATCGAGGTTTAATCGATGTTTATCGCATGTTTATTCGCTTTATCGCAATCGCACTCGCAACTCGACTTATGCATTCAGGTTATTGTTTTTATGTGTGTGTGCCTTTTGTGTGTTACTTGTGCATGTTTATTTACGTTTGTGTGGTGGTGATTAATCGAAACGCAATCGCAACTCAATCGCAATCGAATCGCAAACGCTAAACGCAAGTTAATTATGATGATTGTATGTTAGATATAGTAGTTGGGATTAAAAGTAATTTGAAAGGGAAACTCTATCTCATCGCAACGCTCAACACGCGAATCGAAACAGCCAAACTCGTCACGCCGAACACTCGAATCGAGTGGCCGGCCGATCGAGTGGCCAACCGATCGAGTTGCCACCCGATCGAGTTGCCACTCGATCGAGCTGCCACCCGATCGGGTTGCCACCCGATCGACCAGCCTTTCCCCCACTTTCCTTTTATGGAAACCCTATAAATACCCCTCATATGTCACATCACTTGTTGTTGACAGCTCTCACTCGACCCAACTCGCTCCAGCTCACTTTTCTTCCGATTTCTCGCGATTCTTGTAAGTTTTCAACCTAAATCTTGTACTTTCTTGATCTACATGCACTCCTACACCTTTCTATCTTTTGAATCTTAACTTTTAACCGTGAAATCACTAGATTTGAGGTGTTCTATGATGATGTCATCATGGAGTTCTTATGAACTTCATGTTTTGGCTTCAATCCATCAAGAACAACTTAGATCTGAACGATTTCCACATGAATAAACAAAGATCTTTCATAGATCTGAACATATTCATGGTGAAAAGGATTGAAAGATGGTTTTCCAACTTTCTTTCAACTCTTTTACACTCAATGCACTCAAAACCGATAGATTCGGAGCTTGTTCTAACCTTCTACTCTTTCTTAGTGATGTGTTGGTTCAAGATCTGGATTCTATCCAAGAGATTACTGATTTCGGGTTAAACATGAAACATCGTCTCGAACAGTTAACTGGTCGGACTAGTGTGATTCCTATCCGATCGGGTCACTAAGTCTTGACAAGGTTCTGTTGTTTGACACGTTATCGTATAGTCTCTAGAAAGCGCAACTATAAAAAACAACCAAGTATAAAGACGATCAGGTCGACTGGGACGGATTGCCGTCCGATCGGATTTCCACCCGACCGGACAGCCACCCGATCGGCTTGCACCTTGGGTCCCACACTTAACTTTTATTTCAACATTTGAGGTTTTGAACATCGAACGGATTACCATCCGATCGGATTGCCATCCGATCGGATTACCACCCGACCATGTGATGTTTGGACTTCAACACTTAACAATTTTCAACATGTTCCATGCAAACGGATTGCCACCCGATCGGATAGTCATCCGATCGAGTGACCGTCCTGCGGTGAACTTATTCTCAACCTGAGAAACCTCGCCAATCGGATCACCGTCCGATCGAACCGCCGTTCGATCGACCGACCTGAAAGGTAGAGATACTTCTCTATTTTCATAATGCTACAATGAAAACTTCAAAAGACAAGCCATCATACACAAACACATCCTCACCAAACAAGGTGACAATCCAATCGAGTGGCCACCCGATCGGGTGACCATCCGAACGGATTGCCACCCGATCGACTGGACATGCGATCGGATTGCCATCCGATCGGATTACCGTCCGATCCTTGTTTCACTTTGTATCGTTTTACGCGCCGGTTATCGTTTATACTATCGTTCTGATCAGGCTAAACCCGCTATAAGCGCTCCCTTCAATCCATCATCGCTGTGAGTATACTCGAACCCTTTTTGCTTTACACACTTTTGGGTGTTACATACGTTACTTATTCTAAATCACATCGAACACACTACGCAATATTTTAACGCTAACCGATACCGCATGTTATATGTGACTTAATGAATGCTTGTTTGTTATGTTTACACATGGATTGCTGTCTACCTGCCTTAGCAATGATAGTACTATAGTTTGGACTCAGCACCTGTTCACTCAGGGGTTGTTAAGGACAATTAATCACATGGTTCACAGTGGTGAATCTGTATTACGAACTGCCTTGACGCATAATTCTCCCTTATTTTATCAAAACAGGAACAAAGTTGTTAAGTCAGGGGTGAAACCCGAACCTTGATGACTTGTTCCGATCTCTATTTTATTTTACAAACCTCTCACCAAAGTCTCGATGAATTCCAAGGACTCGAGTGCTTGGATAGCTGAAAGGATGGGTGCCATTCACCGCATGTCGGTGATAGAGCACAGTCTATTAGGTCAACAAGGACTTTTGAGTACATCCTTGTGAATAGTCGAACCACTTTGGGAAGTCAATGTCTATCTAGCCTGAGGCGATCTATTTTCGATTTCAAGCTTGCAATCGCCGATTATTATGTGTTTCGATTCTGAACTCGCAACTGCCGACTCTGATTATTCGTCATTTTATGTGTTTTATGTGATTTTATCTATTTATGTGTTACGATTTTTTTGGTGATTTATTCGCTTTTCACTCTTCGCTTTAATCGGTACACACAACCCGCACTGCACATCTATCTCAACCCTTTACTAAATCGTTGCTACTTGTGGATGATCGCATGATATGTTACTCGCTTATGCTATACTACAACCTGTGTGTTCGCTAATCGCAATCATTATTCTTGAACGCTCGCGGACTTTGAATGATAGGTTTCTGTATTCTGACTGCCTCTTGTGCTTATATGCTTCTGTGCTTCCGTGCTTTACGTGCTTATGTGCTTCTGTGCCTATGTGATTCTGTGTTTATGTGCCTATGTGTTTATGTGATACATGTTTTGTTGTATTCCTGAGCTTTAGTAGTATTAGGCGTGTGAGGTGAGATTCGATTATATTGTGTCCGAGTCCTATGACGATGTCTGTTGCAGACAATGTCGTCATCTGGACCCCGTCACCCCTGAACTACTCATCAAGAACAGAGAGACAAACTCCTTGCTGCTCTCGTCGCTAAGCAAGTGGCGAAGGTTGTTCCTCAGATCGTGAGTGAACTATACGAGAATGTGAGCAAATCTTCTAAAGAGTCCAGGACTGAAACTCCTAAAGCTGCTTTTAGCTTCAAACAGTTCAAAGCGTGCGGACCGAAAGAATTCACTGGCGAAGATGGCCCTACGGCCCTGTTTCAATGGTTCGATTCGATCGAGGTCACCCTGCATCAGAGTGGATGTCCTGACAATCTCCGCACTCTGGATGCTACCGGCGTCTTCCAGTCCCGCGCTTTAGACTGGTGGACGGCCGAGAGAAACAAACGCGGAAATGACGCAACTTATGGTTTACATGGGATGAGTTGAAAAACGTCATGCTGGAAGAGTTCTGCCCTCCCCATGAGCGCCAAAAGTTGGAGGATGAATTCTGGCATCTAAAGCAGAAGGATGGTGACAACGCTGCTTTAACTGCTAGCTTCAAGCAGCTCAGTATAATCTGTCCTGATCAAGTGAAGACTGCTGATATGACGATCCAGAAGTATATCCGAGCCTTGCCGGATTGTGTTGCAGATTTTGTGCATGCTTCCAAGCCAGCAACAATCGAGGAGACTTACCTGCTTGCCACTAAGATCAACGACAAGCGAGTCAAGTCTGGCTTCTGGGATAAAGCTACCAAGAACCTGCATCAAGCTACCGCCGCACCAACCGCCGAAACCGCCACCGCTTCTCAATCTTCAAAGTCCTCTCGTCGCAAGAGGAAGAACAGCAACTCCAGCAACAAGAACTGTGTTGTCACTACTGCTGCCCCGCTTCAAGCTGTACCAGCTCTGCAGCAACCGCAACACCGATCAGCTCCAGCACCAGTTACCCAAGCACCGCCTGCAAAGCTTGCTTACACTGGTCCTCACCCTGCTTGCCCGACATGTACCTACCATCATCTAGTGGGTATCGCCTGCCGATTTTGTGTGCATTGCAACATGTACAACCACTTCACCGCGAACTGCCGTACAGGTCCTTGACAAGCACCAGCTCAAGCTACTGCTCATCAAGCTCTACTTCCAGCTCCTCAAGGCCAACAAGCGGCTCAGGCACCCGCGATCAATGCTAGAGTCTGCTTTGCGTGTGGTGATCCCAACCACTTCGCAAATATGTGCCCAAACAGAGTGGTAAAGCAAGAGCCACAACAGCAGCAGCCCCAGCAACAGCAGGAACAACAGCCTCAACAGCAACAACAACAAGCAGCTCGCGCCACAACTTTCAACATCAATGTGCGCCAGCCCAGGCTGACAACAATGTGGTCAATGGTACGTTTCTCGTGAATGGTATTTATGCTTCGTGTTTTTTTGATACTGGAGCTGATAACTGTTTTGTATCATTTGAATTCGAGAAGCTCCTTAATCGTAAGCGCTCCCATCTCCCCTCGACGTTCGATGTTGAAGTTGCCACCGGAAGAACCGTCGCTGTCAATTCTGCTTTTCGTGATTGTACTCTCGAACTCAACAATCACATCTTTCCAATCGATCTCATACCGATGTAGCTCGGTAGTTTTGACATCGCAGTAGGCATGGACTTTCTTCGTGAAAACCATGCTGAAGTTGTATGTTTTGATAAGATGATTCGATTCTCGCTTGCGAATGGTGACCAACTTTGTGTTTATGGCGAAACTCCCTCGAAAGGTCTCAAACTCATGTCATGTGTCCAAGCTAGCAAGTATCTCCGTAAGGAATACAGAGCTTTCTTGGCTAACATTGTAGTAGCGGAGAAGGAAAAGAAAGGCAGACCTGGTGTAAACGATGTTCCAGTGGTTCGAGAATTTCCTGACGTTTTTCTTGAGGATCTTCCCGGTCTTCCGCCAAGTCGTGATATCGACTTTAGTATCAACCACATTCCTGGAGCAAACCCTATTACTAGAGCTCCTTATCGACTCGCTCCATCTAAAATGTGTGAACTCTCGAGTCAGCTCCAGGAATTGCTTGATAAAGGCTTCATTCGCCCTAGCACCTCTCCTTGGGGCGCACCAGTCCTTTTCGTTAAAAAGAAGGATGGGTCGTTCCGGATGTGCATCGAATACCGGGAACTGAATAAGCTGATAATCAAGAATCACTATCCCCTGCCTCGAATTGATGATTTGTTTGACCAGCTATAAGGTGCTACGTGTTTCTCGAAGATCGATCTACGCTCAGGCTATCATCAGCTACGCATCCAAGAGGAGGATATACCCAAAACCGCTTTTCGCACTTGATACAGCCATTATGAGTTCGTTGTTATGCCTTTTGGTTTAACCAACGCACCCGCGGTCTTCATGGATCTGATGAATCGCGTGTGTAAACCATTTCTTGACCGTTTCATAATTGTGTTCATCGATGATATCCTGATCTATTCCAAGACGAAAACCGAACAAGCGCAACATCTACGTTTGGTTCTCGAACTGCTCCAAGGGAATCGACTCTACGCCAAGTTCTCCAAGTGCGAATTTTGGCTGGAGGAGGTTCAATTCCCCGGTCACATTGTTAATAGTCAAGGTATTCATGTCAACCCCCGCGAAGATCGAAGCTGTTAAGAGTTGGGTTACGCCGAAGAACCCGTCTGAAGTCCGTTCTTTTCTCAGATTAGCGGGATATTATCACCGATTTATCGAAGGATTCTCTAAAATCGTTGTGCTGCTTACCTCTCTCACGCATAGAGAAAAGCCTTTTTTTGGGGAACCGAGCAAGAGACTGCTTTCCAAACCCTGAAGCATATGCTCTACAATGCTCCTGTCCTCACTTTTCCCGACGGAAACGACGACTTTATTGTCTATTGTGATGCCTCGAACCTTGGTCTTGGCTGTGTTCTCTTGCAACGAGACAAGGTTATCGCCTACGCATCTCGTCAGCTCAAGATCCACGAGAAGAACTATTCAACCCACGACCTCGAGCTAGGCACAGTTGTTTTTGCGTTGAAGATTTGGCAACACTACCTTTATGGTACCAGGTGTACGATCTTCACTGATCATAGGAGCCTACAACATATCTTTGACCAGAAAGAGCTAAATATGCGTCAACGCCGGTTTGTAGAACTTCTCAACGATTACGACTGTGAGATCCGTTATCATCCAGGCAAAGAAAATGTCGTTGCCGACGCTTTAAGCCGACGAAGCTATTTGCGTAGCGCTCTTAATGTTCAAGCCCAATATGATCTCGAAACCCTCATCCGCGAAGCCCAACATGCTTGTTTCACCGAACGCACTTTGAAGAAGGAAAGGATTCTCAACGATGGAGCCCAGCTTGTAAATAAATCGAATGGGATATTCCATTATCTGGACCGAATTTGGATCCCTAAGCGGACCGATTTACGACAGATTTTGATGGACGAAGCCCACAAATCCCGATATTCTATTCATCCCGGTGCCGATAAAATGTACCAGGACCTTCGCTACAAGTACTGGTGGCCGGGCATGAAGAGAGATATCGCCTCTATGTTTCGAAGTGCCTGACTTGCTCGAAAGTCAAGGCCGAGCACCAAAGACCCTCTGGCTTGCTTGAACAACCCGCGGTCCCTATGTGGAAGTGGGAAAGTGTAGCTATGGTCTTCATAACGAAACTTCCGCGCACGCCATCAAGTCACGACAGCATCTGGGTTTTCGTTGACCGTTTGACCAAATATGCTCATTTTCTGCCGATACGAGAAGACTACAAGGTAGAGAGATTTGCCCGAATCTACACCAATGAGATCATTTGTCGTCATGGGACGCCTCGCGACATCATCTCTGACCGTGATGCTCGGTTTACCTTGCGTCTTTGGCAAATGTTTCAAATGGCTCTCAGTACTACGCTTAATCTAAGTACCGCTTTTCATCCCCAAACGGACGGTCAGACTGAAAGAACGATTCGTACCCTTGAAGACATGCTCCGTTCGTGTGTCATAGATTTCGGTGGTAATTGGGACGCTTACCTGCCTTTAGTCGAATTCTCGTATAATAACAGTTATCATTCCAGCATTCAAATGGCACCGTTTGAGGCATTATACGGAAGAAAATGTCGATCGCCTATTGTGTGGCATGAGATCGGGCACTCGCAATTAACCGGTCCTGAGCTACTGCAAGAAACGACTGACAAAATCCTCCAAATTTGAGACAATCTGCTGAAAGCTCGGAGTCGTCAGAAAAGTTACGCCGATAGACGACGCAAGCCCCTTGAATTTGACGTTGGCGACCATGTACTCCTAAAGGTATCACCTTGGAAGGGTGTGGTTAGATTCGGCAAGAAAGGAAAGCTCGCGCCTCGATATGTTGGACCCTTTAAGATTCTGGAAAGGATCGGAAAAGTGGCCTACAGACTCGAACTACCGGAAGAACTTAGCAACGTTCACCCGACTTTCCATGTATCAAACCTCAGAAAGTGCCTGGCTGAGCATGATTTGTATGTACCACTTGAGGATCTTCAAGTAAACGAAACACTACACTTCGTGGAGAAGCCTGTCGAGATCATGGATCGCCAAACCAAGCAGCTCAGACGCTCGCACATTCCCATTGTGAAGGTTTTCTGGGAAGGCAAACGAGGTGCAGAGTTCACTTCGGAACTCGAAAGCGACATGAAGGCGAAGTACCCGCAGTTGTTTGTTACGGCTTCGGCCTAATTTCGGGACGAAATTCCCTTAAGTAGGGGAGACTGTAACACCCCGTGTTTTGAAAGTCAAAGTCAAAGTCAAGATTGAAGTCAAAGGGAGACAAGATTGCTAATTGCGATCTGTCACTCCTTGCTCAACTCCTGTTTTGATTTCTTTGACTTGTAGATAGTCTATTTTCGTTGTTACGTTAGTTGTATTATGTGGAGTATTTGTAAATAATCGATGTTTATCGCATGTTTATTCGCTTTATCGCAAGCACACTTGCAACTCGACTTATGCATTCAGGTTATTGTTTTTATGTGTGTGTGCCTTTTGTGTGTTACTTGTGCATGTTTATTTACGTTTGTGTGGTGGTGATTAATCGAAACGCAATCGCAACTCAATCACAATCGAATCGCAAACGCTAAACGCAAGTTAATTATGATGATTGTATGTTAGATATAGTAGTTGGGATTAAAAGTAATTTGAAAGGGAAACTCGATCGCATCGCAACGCTCAACACGCGAATCGAAACAGCCAAACTCATCGCCCCGAACACTCGAATCGAGTGGCCGGCCGATCAAGTGGCCAACCGATTGAGTTGCCACCCGATCGAGCTGCCACCTGATCGGGTTGCCACCCGATCGACTAGCCTTTCCCCCACTTTCCTTTTATGGATTCCCTATAAATACCCCTCATATGTCACATCACTTGATGTTGACAGCTCTCACTCGACCCAACTCGCTCCAGCTTACTTTTCTTCCAATTTCTCATGATTCTTGTAAGTTTTCAACCTAAATCTTATACTTTCTTGATCTACACGCACTCCTACACCTTTCTATCTTTTGAATCTTAACTTTTAACCGTGAAATCACTAGATTTGAGGTGTTCTATGATGATGTCATCATGGAGTTCTTATGAACTTCATGTTTTGGCTTCAATCCACCAAGAACAACTTAGATCTGAACGATTTCCACATGAATAAACAAAGATCTTTCATAGATCTGAACATATTCATGGTGAAAAGGATTGAAAGATGGTTTTCTAACTTTCTTTCAACTCTTTTACACTCAATGCACTCAAAACCGATAGATTCGGAGCTTGTTCTAACCTTCTACTCTTTCTTAGTGATGTGTTGGTTCAAGATCTGGATTCTATCCAAGAGATTACTGATTTCGGGTTAAACATGAAACATCGTCTCGAACAGTTAACTGGTCGGACTAGGGTGATTCCTATCCGATCGGGTCACTAAGTCTTGGCGAGGTTCTGTTGTTTGACACGTTATCGTATAGTCTCGAGAAAATGCAACTATAAAAAACAACCAAGTATAAAGACGATCAGGTCGACTGGGACGGATTACCGTCCGATCGGATTGCCACCCGACCGGACAGCCACCCGATCGGCTTGCACCTTGGGTCCCACACTTAACTTTTATTTCAACATTTGAGGTTTTGAACATCGAACGGATTTCCGTCCGATTGGATTGCCATCCGATCGGATTACCACCCGACCGTGTGATGTTTGGACTTCAACACTTAACAATTTTCAACATGTTCCATGCATACGGATTGCCACCCGATCGGATAGTCATCCGATCGAGTGACCGTCCTGCGGTGAACTTGTTCTCAACCTGAGAAACCTCGCCAATCGGATCGCCGTCTGATCGAACCAATCGAGGTGACAATCCAATCGACTGGCCACCCGATCGGGTGACCATCCGAACGGATTGCCACCCGATCGACTGGCCATCCGATCGGATTGCCATCCGATCGGATTACCGTCCGATCCTTGGTTCACTTTGTATCGTTTTATGCGCTGCTTATCGTTTATACTATCGTTCTGATCAGGCTAAACCTTCTCTAAGCGCTCCCTTCAATCCATCATCGCTGTGAGTATACTCGAACCCTTTTTGCTTTACGCACTTTTGGGTGTTACATACGTTACTTATTCTAAATCACATCGAACACACTACGCAATACTTTAACGCTAACCGATATCACATGTTATACGTGACTTAATGAATGCTTGTTTGTTATGTTTACACATGGATTGTTGTCTACCTGCCTTAGCAACGATAGTACTATAGTTTGGACTTAGCACCTGTTCACTCAGGGGTTGTTAAGGACAATTAATCACATGGTTCACAGTGGTGAATCTGTATTACGAACTGCCTTGCGCAGTCAACCCGCAGTCATTGGTATTGATAGGATCATGTCGATAACTTACGTGCTTCATTTCACACTGTGTACGTGCTGGTTATGCGTAAACGATTTCGAACTCTATTATATCTATTAAACTTGTATGCTCACCTTTACACTATGTGTATTGACTTTTAATTTAATGTATGTGGCAGGTGCTTAAGATGTTAAAATGCTTTGCTTGCTGTGAAATCGAGGCTAGGAAAGGTCTAGAAACCAATAAATGAAGTGTCTGTATTTGAAATCTGAGTTGTCGGAACAGAACAATTTGTCTTGACTTTGTCTGTAATAATTATATTACTTCTTATGTCATGGTATGGGACGTGATGCTTTAAATAATTGGTAATCATAGTTGTTATGGAAACTTTTGGACAATCTGTTTCGCTCAGTGCCACGCCCCGATGTTTCCGCCATCGGTTGGGGTGTGACACTTTACAACTGCACTTGATTTATATCTTTCGATATTTTCTCAAATTTATGCAGAGGGAAAGCTTTGTTAAGCACGCAAAGTATTATACGAGGTCTAGGCCATTGCTGACACAAAATCAGAAGACCAGGTATAATACCCCAGATATCAAACAGTATAAAGACCTAGTATCTCAGAATCAGGCAACCTCTCAAACGAGATTTCGTGGGTTACCTATATATCCGAGAGATGTTCCCCACGAGATAAGAAAGTTATTGATTTTAGGTTTATATCTCGAAACCAATCTACTAAATGTGTAAAAACCTACTGACACATCATCAGTGAGGCCGTTTATCACATTTGACTTTCCATTTCTTCAGCGTACTGTGATTGTGTACTGATGTACTATCATTTCCTCTTTTTACACAAAAACTCATTTTGAATTTTCTATTGTTTTTGGCTTTTTCAAATTTTCAAATGTTTTTGTATTTTCTGAAAATATTTACTCCCCCTAAAATCCAAAACATGGAAAGAAAATTTGACAACCTGATACAGATAGCTTCATCTCGCCATCCATTTTCTGCTTAGACACGCTCTATCTTGCATAAAGTACCCCCATGATTTACAATACATTGATTTTTAACAATGTTAAAACCATTTAATCACTTGTGAAATAATCATGTTTGTTTAGCCGTGAGGGTTTCGGCATATTCAATCAACGTATTTTTCAAATTTTTGAATTTTTAAACAAATTTGAAAACAAACATATTTTTTCATTTTTCAATTTTTGACAAAATAAAAACATATTTTTGGTTTTTAAAATTTTCTGTTTTTAGGGTTTTTGATTTATAGTATATTTATGTACAAAAACAAATAAACTCCCTGTTTTTCAGTTGCAGGGATCCTCCTCCTCCTGTGCCAGGCTGCTCCTCTCATCAAACTGACACTCATCCGTCTGCTGGAGCACCTGTACATTCTCCAAACTCAATTACTTAAACAGTGCAACTCAGGCCTTTTAACCTTGGGTATTGTAACATAATAAGAATCATTTAACTTCGGAAAATCTTTATCATTTTTCACAAATACATTTTCATTTTCATTCTGATTATCACTCACAGAAGTCGTGTGTTTCTTTGCCACCCAAACTTGTCCTTTTGAAACATTCCTTGATAAAATCTTGGATCATTTTGAACATTTCATTTTGTAAATCATTCTTAGGTTTCGAGATTTGTTTTGGTTCAAATTTGGTTGTTTTTGGTTTCTAAATCTGTTTTGATTTTCGTAGACCAACCTTTTGTTTCCAAATCTGTTGTGACACAACTTTGGGTGTCCTTGATTTTGGCTTCTGTGTCTTAATCTCAACTTTCCTTTTCTTTTCAACATCAACAGGTTTCAGATTTGGACATTTGCGACCAATATGTCCAAACTGATCACACTTAAAGCATGTTCTCTTTGAAACATCTTTGGCCTGTTGTTGTTGCTTTTTCTGAGCATAGAACTCTTCATTAGACTGTCGTCTAAATTGGAGTTCTTTCTCTTCCTCTGAACTTGTTCCATGAACAAAGTTCGTCTTTTTCTAATAATTTGTCTTTTCAAAACGTTTCTTTTCATTTTGTTTCTTTTTATAACCCAATCAAGCCTTCATGTTTTTCTTTTTGTAACTAGGTTTGTTATAAAAAGTTTTCTTGCTTTTACCAGCAAATTTTGCAATTTCAGATTTTTCAATTTCTACCAATTTGAAAACTTTGTCAATCTTTTATGAAATCACATTCTGAATCGGCACTTCAATATCTGAGAATAATTTGTCCTATCCAATCATGGTATAAGCTAATCCTATCGGATCATCATTCTCATCTTTCTCAGATTTTGAATTTTTAAGATAATTTTTATGAAAACTTTCCTCATCTTCATCATGTGATTCAAACTTATCTGTTTTGGTAGACTCCTCTGTCAAAACGCTTTCAACAACCTTACCTACCACCTCTGAATCACTAAGATCATCAGATTTGGTGTAAGTCACATCAATGTTATTAGGTAATTGGTCAACCATGTTTATTGCTTTTTCCACCTTTTTGCCATCATAGAATGTATAATTATTCTCTAACGGCGGTGGAACCTGATGGTATTCTGACCCAATTCCATCTTTGTTCTTTTCAGACTCTTTACCATCCGGTGTGATGTTGAAAATACATTCCAAGATATATGAAGAAGCATGATAACTTTGAAGTTTGTTAACCAATTTTTCTTTTTCAGCCAGTTCTTCTTTAAGTTTAGCAACATCATCAATATACTGATTTAAAACTATTTGTTTTCCTTTATATCCGGCTTCAAGAAATTTGGTTGTTTTCTGACATGCTGACAATCTATCATCTAGACTTTTAACTCTACTTTTCAAAGTTTCATAAGCTTCTTTTACAGTATGATATGACAATTTCATTTCATCATATTCCTTTTGCAACTCTTGAATAGTTTTATCTTTATGAACACATTCGTTGCAATCAGCTGAACATTGTTGTTTCAAAACTTTGTTTTCTTTTTCAAGATTTTCACATTTTTGTGTCAGCTCTTTTTTATTTTTCTTTCAAAAACTTTTCATTTTCAAGCATTTCATCACATTTTTCTTTGAAAATCTTTTCTATTTTAGTAAACTCAATGTCTCTGGATCTCAAATTTTTATCCTTTTCAGTATAAGCCCTGCACGTTTCCATGCATTTCTTGCACTATTCATCAGTTTTAATTCCAATTTTATTTGATGATACAGAAGAATCAGTTTGAGTTGTTACCTTAGCTTTTGGCACCGTGGCTTCTTTTGCCATTTGATTCTGATCTTCTTCAACCACCTATTGTTTCTCAGCAACATCTTCCTCTGCCTTCACATCAGCTTTCTTCACCTCATCCACCAACTTCTAGCTTTCATCAACGATTTCCTCTACCGTCTTCTTCTTCTTCTCTAGACATGCATAGATCACTTTCTTTATTCCTTCATCTACCTTTTGTCCGTAGTTAGGAATCTCTTTAAGCCCTTTACATCAAACTCCCACAGTTGGAATAGCAGCAACAAGTGCTTCAAAATCTACCTTTTCAGGATCAACAAAAAAATTCTCTCTTAGCATCCCATCTATTTGCCCTTTTTGCTTCTGTGAAAGCCTTATACACATCACTCAAATACATTCGTGCATGTTGTTCCTCTCGGCTCTGTTTAAAGTAAGCAACCAGTGCCCTTTTATCTTCCTTTATGTATTTTCCCCAGTTAAATCCTTCATCCTCATGAAATGTCCTGGGTCCATCATGAATCATCACCATTGTTTCTTTTCTTTAGAAGATCCTTCATCTATCTGCTTTGTTCTTGATGGTTGTTCATTGTTGCGATGATAGATGGCTTTCTTGTAATAGTCTTCGTGAAAAGGATTCACACTATCATCAGCTTGGCGGTTGGTGCATTCTCTCTTAAAGTGCCCCCTTCTGTTTACACTTGAAACAAGTGACTTTTGCTTTGTTGAATCCCAACTTCATATCAGGACCTTCAAGACACTTTCTTCCAGTTATCTACATCAAACGTTGTGTCACACCCTGACTTTTGCGGAAGCGTATACGTGTGACTTGATTGGTTCTCATTGCATACGATTATAATAAACAACTTATATGATCAAAATGATGTTCATCCATTCATAAAGTTCAAAACATTACAAACACAGGTCATTTAAGTTTCAATCAACACAACCTTTGATTAAGATACAAACCAACAAAAGTGGATGACATCTAAACTTGAAATTTACATCTAAAAACAACACCAACGCCCAAGGTCCAACTTGTTTTCCTGAAATACATGTAATTTTGAAAATATCAACAAAAGTTGAGTGAGTTCATGCATTTTGTATGAGTACTGATAAACTTATAAACATTTGAGAGACTACTTTGAAAACAGGTATGAAAAGCGTCTATGAATAGATCAATTAATGTTTTGCAAGGACATTAATGTATGTGAAGACATAGGGAGTACTCAATCCGAGTAGATAATTGTTGGTGTCGAATCCCCTCGACTATGTCAAATTTCCCCTCGACTGTGTCAAATTACCTTGACTGTGTCAAATTCCCTTGACCGTATCAAATCACCTTGACTGTGTCAAATCCCCTTGACCGTTGTCGAATCACCTCGACTGGGACACTAAAGCACTCTAAGTGGTCACATAAGGACCATGAGTGGGGCTTGGCCGTACCTGTTAGATCTAACCTTTGTCCATGATTCTTATGAGAGTTATTGGCATTTCATTTTCAGTCTATACTCACATGATCTAATAGTTCATTTCATAGCCAAATCATACCATTTGAACATTCGGAACATGTATTCCACTCTCGAGAGTTATAATCCGAAAACAGTAAGAGAAAAGGGGGACATGAACTCACAAGTTTGCGTCCTGCTATCTCATATGCTCAAAGGTCCTTCTTTGAGTAGTACAACTACCAACACATGTGCCATGTTTTATTAGACGTTTAGGTCGTGTAACGACTCTTTGTCTTAGTTGTTCATTAAGACTTGTTTTGAAAATCTTGGTACACTTTGAGTTACATCTTTGATGTACAAATATAATTTCAAAGTATATAATTTATTAGTTAAAATAATAATATTTTAACTTGAATTATATTCATCCACTTATCTGGAATATTGTCAAGATAATATATGTTTGACTTAATTCATTTTGTAATTATTTTCATGGATATTCCCCAAGTATGGGCATAATTATACTTGTGTATTTTGCCAAGTATTTGTGATGTATCCCGGCGTGTATTTGTACGTACGAGAATACATATTTTTGTTGTATTTATCAAGTATTCTTATACTTCATTTTTATATTTAAATTTTTCGGAATATTATTTTTAACCAATAAAAATCCACCAATATATATTCTTGAAATATACGTATTTTAAGAAAACTTTATAGAAAATCATCCATATTTCTTCCTTGGCAAAAATGACTACACTTCCACATAAACTTCAAAAATAATATATTTTCAAGATTATCTTAGAGAATGTTTATAAATCCATTTTTCACCCAAAAATAAAATAATTTTGGTTTGTTTAAGAAAATATTTATTTTCTTCAAAATAATATATCTTCTAATAATTCTAGAAAACATATATATCTTTTCTTCATGCAAAAATAAGGTATTTTCTATTTGACAAAAATATTATATATTTTTGTAACACTTGTAAAAATTATAATTTCCGTTTCCTTGGTTTCCAAAATACCGTTTAACTTATTTGTCGAAATATATATGAACTTAATCTCGGAATATATATATGTAATCCATATTCCTTGTTCGGTTTGTCCAATATTCGGGTATAAATTATATATTTGTTTTCTTGGAAATTTTGGTAATACTTTGTATTATAATTCTTGGTATTTTGGTAAGTTATATTATTTCAAGTCCTAAAATAATATAACTAATACACATTATATACAAGTAATCACACAAATTGTGACTTCTAAATATATTTTCCTAAATATATACTTAGTCACTTCTATTTATCAAAAATCAACATCCAACTTTTGTAATTTTTGTAACAAAAATTATGGCAAATTTTATATGAAAAACCATGGTAAAAATTAACTTGTAAACACTTGTTTAAAAATATTTTTCTAAGTGTTTAAATTCAAGAAAAAATTTGCCGTAGTTTCCCCTTAAAAATGGAGGTTTCCATGTTTTCAAATAATATCATTTTCTTTTAAAAATAATCACCAATCAATCAACAATTCAATCAACACTTACCATGAGCCAAAATCTTTCAATATATACTACATCATGAATTGGGAATTTTGTAAAAACTTGTAGTAATTTAGTATGTTGTTAAGTAAGCTTAGTTTCCCTTAAAAATGTGGTCATTTGTTTATAAACATCATTCTTGCAAAATCTAGTCCTTTACAACTTACAAGATGATTTTTTCTAAAAATAATTCTCTTGCATTTTTCTTGTTACAAACATGTTTCTAGTCTTGATTTAGCACTAAAAATGTGATTAGTTTCCTTAGAACTCATGACTTTGTAAATCTTATAAGTAAACTTGGTTTCTTGAGAAAATCATTTTTGAAATCATCCATGTACAAGACTAAGAACATGTTTCATACTTCATTTTACACAAAATCATCTTCATTTTCAAGTTCATGAGAAACAAAAAGGATGATCATTTTGTTTTTTCACAAGATCATCCTCTCACTTGCTAGATCATGTGTTTAATCACAATCTAGCAAGCTTCTTATGATGTTTAACATCATAAGCACAAGATATCAACAATCAAGATGCACACATACACTAAAACAACATAGATTATTATGATTTTGAGCTTTATGTTATGGATTACCTTCTTGTTCTTTCTTGAACTTCATGTTTAACCATTAACATAATCTTTTAACCATCAATATAAGAAGTAAAAACAAGTTGCAAGGGTCTTACTACTAGCACAAGGCTGGGGAAGAACAAAGATGAAGATGATGATGAAATAGAGTGGTTAATAGCTCCTTGATGATGTCCTTCCAATTCCGATGCTTGAAACCTTCTTAGTTAGGCTCAAGACACCTTAGAATCACTTGGGAATGGACTAGAAAAGATGATAGTGAGCTTGGGGGTGTTGGCCGTAGCTTCAAGAGAGAGGGAGAGAGGTTTATGGAGTTGGAACAATGGTGAAATGAAGAGTATAAGTCTTATATCATGATCTTCCAGCATCAAATAACTTATTGGATATTGTGCTTGGAATCTAAACAACAAATCATATTATTTAATTAAAAGAAATCACCATGTGGGCCCTTATGTTGGTAACCGTAAGTGGGGGGGGGGGGTGTAGAGTTGAGTTTCAATTCTTGGTTACTTCCATCTAGTTAGGTTTTTAGTGTTAAATTTAGGGATTTAAATGTTTAGTGTTTATATGATGTGTTATGATGTTCGGTGAGCATAACTAGCTTCGAAACACTAAAACAATGCTTCTAGAGAAAATTTGGTGTTTCGGGTAGTGTCCGGTTGTTCGGTTGGTTACCGGTTCGTTAAAGTGTTAAATTGCGCAGTTTAGTGTGCTTTATGCAGGCTTTTGTGTCAGTTTTGATTCCCGACACTTAGGATGCTATTCTGGACCATTAAACCATACTTCTGCATTATATTTATATGTTAAAAAGCTGAATATTGCTGAATTTGGTTATTTTCTGCAGAATCCTGCAGTTTTAATGTGTTTCTGGCACTTTCTGACACCTAAATCATCACTAGGTAAGCAGTTTTACAATCCCTACTTTCCTACACACTATTCTAGTGTAACTCTTGGTTTTGGGCTTATTCTGTGTCTTAACATCACGTCTGTCTAAGTACTGAACTCTCGTCAGTACTTCTAGTTTCTCTGATAACTGTGGTAACTTTGTTTCGTGCACTAATTGTACCATATTGTGTTGCATATAATAATGATGAAAAATATTGCAACATGAAATGCCTTTGTATGTATATGACACTAATCAGATATTCATTCGTCTTGTTAATTCAATCATGCACCATCATTAAAGTACAGATTACTGCTTATCTTTGTACGGAATACACGGAAAAGTGCCAGTTGTCACATTCTCCCCCCGTTAAAAGAATTTCGTCCCGAAATTCAAGCCATGTCATCGGTCGCAGGGGAGTTGTGAATCAAATGCGGATACTTAGACTTAATTTGGTCTTCATGTTCCCAAGTAAACTCTGGGCCATGATGTGAATTCCAACGATCTTTAACAATTTAAATACGACTTCTCCGTGTTTTATGGACTTCCAGTCCGTAACCTTAACAGGTTCTTTAGTACATTGGAGTTTGTCGTTGATGTGAATCTAGTTTGCGGGAAAGACAACTGTTTCTTGAGTAGGACTCTTCCTGAGGTTAGACACGTGAAACGTGTCGTGAACACTGCTAAGTTCCTTTGGGTGTCTTAGTTTGTATGTAACCGTTCCGATCCTTTCCAGGATCTCAAAAGGTCTAAAAAACCGTGGGTTCAACTTCCCACGCTTTTCCAAATCGTATCACGCCCTTCCAAGGCGAGACTTTTATTAAAACCACATCTCCAAACTCAAATTCCAATGGTTTTCGCCGCTTGTCGGTGTAGCTTCTCTATATACCACATGCTTGACTTGATATGATCACGTATCTAAACGATCCTATCTGGACCAATAAGTTATTTATCCCCGGTCTTTGTCCAACACAGTGGAGACCGACACTTATGCCCATGGAAAACTTCAAACGGGGCTGCCTGAATGCTGGTGTGATAACCATTATTATAGGAAAACTCCACTAAGGGCAAGCGAGTATCCCAACTTCCACCACAGTCCATCACACAAGCACGTAGAATGTCTTCTTGGGTTTTTATCGTCCGATAACTTTGGCCGTCCGTCTGAGGGTGAAAGGCGGTGCTAGGGTCCAACTGTGACCCAAACGCCTTCTGAAACGTCTGCCATATCATTAGCACAAAACGACCATCTCGGTCGGATAAGATAGAAACAGGCACTCCATACCGCGCCACAATTCCTCTAAGATAAATCTCTGCTAATTTTCTTGTGTTGTCTTCCTCATTGATCGATAGGAAATGTGCAGACTTGGTGAGTTGATCAATAGTTACCCAAATCATATCGTGACCTCTTTGGGTTCTTGGTAGCTTTGTATGAAGCCCATGGAGGTTTGTTCCCACTTCCACATGGGAATCTCAAGTTGTTGCAGCAGACCTGACGGTTTCTGGTATTCTGCCTTAGCTTTGGCACAAGTAAGGCAGTTACCCACATATGTAGTAATATCGGCTTTGATCCTGGGCTGCCAATAAGAGTCTTGGTACATCATGTCGAATCCAGGATGGATCGAGTACCTTGACTTCTAAGCTTTGCCCAAAATAAGCATACGTAAATTGTCGTGAGTCGGAACCCCAAAGTCGTCCCATGGAGTATAAGGTTCCGTTTTCCTTAGGCAATAATTGCACATCATTCTACGTAACTCTTCAGCTTGAAGGTTCTCTGGTTTGAGCACCTCTTACTCAGCTTCATGAATCCGAGTAGCGGGATTCGTCTGTACGGTCATCTCTAAGGCTCGCACCCCTAGAGGCTTTGCGCGATCCTTGCGGCTCAAAGTTTCTGCTACAACGCTCGCCTTGTCCAGGTGATACTTAATCTCACAGTCATAATCATTCAGTAGCTCATTCCATCTCGTTATCTCATGTTTAAGTCCTTCTGATCAAAGATGTGCTACAAACCCTTGTGATCAGTAAAGATCGTGCAGCGTTTTCCATACAAGCAATGACGCCAAATCTTCAACATGCAATCCATCGCACCTAATTCAAGGTTGTGAGTGGTGTAGTTCTTCTCATGACCCTTCGATCGACATAACGCGTATGCGATGACTGTCTCGTTGCATCAACATGCAACCGAGACCTTGTCAAGAAGCGTCACAATAAACCACGAATCCCTTGGTACTGTCAGGTAAGGGCAAGATGGGTACCATCTAGGTTAGTGTTGTTAGCGGTTGAGCAATCTTTGAAAAGTCCCCTATGAATCGTCCGTAAAGCCTGCTAACCCCAGAAACTGTCGTATCGTAGTCGGTGTCCTTGGGGCTTCCCAGTTCTTGATTACTTCATTCTTAGCAGGGTCGTTGTGAATTCCATTCTCATTTACCACGTGACCTAAGAATTGCACCCCGCGAATCCAAAATTCGCACTACAACGACCTTGCATATAACTGTTCTTTCTCCAAAAGCTCCAAGATAGCTCGCAGATGTTGCTCATGACCTTCCTTGGTCTTTGAGCATATAAGAATGTAGTCAATAAATAAAATCACGACCTTATCCAGGTACGGCTTACGCTCCTGATTCATGAGGTCCATGAATACCGTTAGTGTGTTTGTTAAGCCAAACGGCATGACAAGGAACTCGAGATGTCCTTATCGAGTCCTAAAGGCCGTTTTAGGGATACTTTCTTCTTGTATTCGCAGTTGAGGATATCCTGACCTCAAGTCGATCTTCGAGTAGTAACTAGAACCTTGTAATTGGTTGAACAAGTCATCAATCCTTGGCAAAGGATACCGGTTCTTGATATTCAATTCTCTGAAGTCGATGCACAAACGTAAACGTAAACTGCCAACTTCCTTCTTAGCGAATAGCACTGGAGCTTCCCAAGGCGAGAAGCTTGGTCTGATGAATCCTTTGTTTTAGCAGCTCTTGTAGTCGAATTATTAGTCCTTGTATCTCGAACGAAGTTATTCGGTAAGGTACCTTCGCCACGGGTGCCGCTCCTGGCACTAGGTTAATTCTAAACTCCACTCGTCGCTGTGGAGGTAACCCAGCCAAGTCTTCGAAAAAGACTTCTGGAAATTCCTTCACAACGGGGATGTCATCTAGCTTTGGCTACTTGGTCTCCTTTTCGACAATATGAGCAAAGGATGCTATGCAATCCTACTCGGAGGCGCTCCTGTGTCTCTATGACCAATGTGGGATGTCGTAATCCACCGTCTTATGGGGCCTAGTGCTCTCGCATCAATTGCAGGAAGGTTGCATACTATAAGTGTCTCATCATTCGCAAAAGGAATGCAGATGATTTTCCTTATGACAAACAACTTCAACTCTATCCTTGGATAATCAATTCCTTCCGACTACAATGTCATGACTTCCCAAGTCAACAGGTAATAGAAGGTTCTCGCTTTCTAAGTCCCAAAATACAATCCTTAATCACCTCATCCCCTTTTTACTAATTTCCCATTTACTAACTCTATGGAATATGGGACGTCTAGATTACTTGAAGCTAGGCCAAGTAGGTTCTTAAGTTCTATGGATACAAGGCTAAAGTCGGCGCTAGTGTCAACCAAAATGAATGTATAAAGTTGGTTAGTAGGGAACGTACCCGTAACCGCATTTGGAGCGTGGCGTGCTTCACGAGCTCCGATTGTGAAGACTCTTCCTCGCTTGGTTCTTCCTAAGGCAATCTTTCCTAAAGTGCCCCACGTCACCACATATGAAACAACCTGGAACCCTACCATTATTGTTTCTGTCTTGCTTGCAGTCATCATTTCTCCCTTGTTTGGGATATTTCGCCCAACATGCATCCTTGCTGTGTCCTTCCTTTCCACATCTGTTGCATTTAGGCCTTAGACATCGACCTTCATGGTGAAACTTGCATTCATCACATCTCGGCTTAGTCCCCAAATAAATCTTACCACTGGCCTTATTAGTGGCTCCATAAGCTCTCATGCAACGAGGCAGGTCCACTTCCCTTCTTTTCTTTTCTTTGCTTTAGAGCTGTCATAATTGACTTGGGTGCCTATCTTCAGGTTCGAAAACTTTCTTTTGCTATTGCCCGAAGACTCCATATGAGTCTCCTTTTTGTTTGCCTCGGATTCCGAAAACTTTCCCATACGAAGAGCTTCTTCAGTAAGCGTAACACTCAAATCGATAGCCTCCGTGATGGTTGGAGGCCTGGCGGCAGTAACCATGCTTAGGATTTGAGGTGAAAGTCCCCAAATGAACCTCTCGATTCTCTTGAATTTCGGCTCGACAAGATAGGGAATGACCCTTGATAAATCATGGAAGCGCTGGATATACTCGGCTATTCTCGGACCATCCATCTTTAAGTTCCAGAATTCCGTTTCCAATTTCTGAATCTCTGCTTGAGAACAATAATTTTTGCGCATTAACTCCTTCAGTTCATCCCACGTTAATGCATATGCAGCAGCTTCACCCAATGTCTGCACCTGGAGGTTCCACCACGAGAGCGCTTCGTCAAGAAACAACCCAGAAATGTACGTAAATCTTTGTTCCGGAGCACATTTGCTCATTCTCAATACGGAGTCCGTTTTCTCCACCCAGCGTACGAAGGAGATAGCACCCCTAGTGCCATCGAAATTTAGGGGCTTGCAGTCCAAGAATTATTTATAGGTACAACCGATTGGGGGGTTATTCCCAGAGGTACCACCGCTATGTTCAGAGCGGAGGGCCTCGTGTTGAGCGATGGCTTGTGATATGCGCTCTTGTAGTTCGGCTTCTGTCCTTGGTAACGTGTTAGTGTCTGTGTCATGTCTGGGCGGCATTTTCTTCTGGAAAAAGGCATGGGGTAGGTTAGACAACATTCAATAATTGTCCATGAGGTATATATCACCACAAGCAAACATGTAATCACCTAACATCACATGCATATATAATCAACAATGTATAAGTAAGAAAACAACCACTGGGCTTTCATATATGCTTGGCAACTTGACTTATTATTTTTATCAGAGGAAAACAAAATGAACTCGAAGTTACATCACTTCAGTCATACAAGTTCCATAATATGAAAGTAGTAGTTATTTTCCTTCTACGTTGGTCTCTTTAGGTCTTTAGTTTCACAAAGACGGGTATACTTCCCAAGAGATAGGGGTTGTGCATTTCTACCACATGTAGGGGTGATAGAGAGTGTGAAGTTGCTGAATCTTTTCCGAGTGTTAGCCATCCTCACTTGCTTAGATATCGGTTCCCAGACGACTCGTATACGGGTAGAAGTGTCAGACACGAAGTAGGCAAAGACAGATTTCTTACTTTGTAGAGTGTTATAGCAACTATCTTGGTTAGTGTTCTACTAGATGAAGGTATGAACACTTAGAAATTTCGAATAGGTGATGATCATTGTCTTGGCCCGTAGAGTCCACCAGCATTCCCTATGCACTACAAGTTGTTATTACGTGGGCCCCCGTAATAATAAATTGTCTTGCATGGTCACCCCAATTTTCCCTCGTTCAAAGCAGATGATCAACCAAAGAGGGGACACTACTGTCATTATACCTCCGACATGGAAAGGACCATTATAGTGGTCCACGCACTAACATCCGTTATCGTTACGCGCGAATAGGCACGATGCTTAGACGTAATAGGAATAAGGAGAATTCCTAGTAGTTGGAGGGGCACCTTCTAGATGAGTACTTCATCTTCCTCGTCTTGGACAAGAGTGTCGTCAATCTTATTACGCACAAGCCATAGGGACCTCGTCCCACTGATAAGGTTGTTGTCCAAGGTGACCTCCTCTGCCTCGCCGTCACTACCGTAGTCAGGCACCTTCACATTTGAGAGGGAAGGACAATCATCTTCTACAGAAACCAGCTCAGGATCTCGTTTGGTAATCACTCCAGCCATGAGCTCCGCAATAAACGCGAGGTCGATAGTCTCATCATGCGAGTCAAAAACAATGATAGGATTTGGAGTCGAAGGTATCTCGTTCACGTCAATAATTATTCTGTACACTTATACGCATATATATTAATGAATAAATATGTTACTTAGTATAAACAGGCAAATAGATGCATCATGTCACATATAACTCTCGTTTGTCCTTTCGGGGGGGGGGGGGTCATTTTGTGTTTGGCAAGTCTATCTCACGTAGACCATGCCTCAATTGGCCTTTTAATTTGGGGTATTATCCTCCCTACTAATGTCCTTGCCTTGTCTTTTCTTTGAAAAATGTTTGACTCATGGATCTTGGCGCTTTCGTAAATGCAATGAAAAACCTTTTTGTAGAAATGTTTTCGTGAGAGAATCCTAGTGATTGTAGTCTAGACTCGAGAAGGAATCCTAGTTCACTAAAATCGAGGCTCTGATACCAAACTGTCACACCCTGACTTTTGCGGAAGCGTATACGTGTGACTTGATTGGTTCTCATTGCATACGATTATAATAAACAACTTATATGATCAAAATGATGTTCATCCATTCATAAAGTTCAAAACATTACAAACACCAGTCATTTAAGTTTCAATCAACACAACCTTTGATTAAGATACAAACCAACAAAAGTGGATGACATCTAAACTTGAAATTTACATCCAAAAACAACACCAGCGCCCAAGGTCCAACTTGTTTTCCTGAAATACATGTAATTTTGAAAACATCAACAAAAGTTGAGTGAGTTCTTGTGTTTTGTATGAGTACTGATAAACTTGTAAACATTTGAGAGACTCCTTTGAAAACAGGTATGAAAAGCGTCTATGAACAGATCAATTAATGTTTTGCAAGGACATTAATGTATGTGAAGACATAGGGAGCACTCAATCCGAGTAGATAATTGTCGGTGTCGAATCCCCTCGACTATGTCAAATTTCCCCTCGACTATGTCAAATTTCCCCTCGACTGTGTCAAATCACCTTAACTATGTCAAATTCCCTTGACCGTATCAAATCACCTTGACTGTGTCAAATCCCCTTGACCGTTGTCGAATCACCTTGACTGGGACACTAAAGCACTCTAAGTGGTCACATAAGGACCATGAGTGGGGCTTGGCCGTACCCGTTTGATCTAACCTTTGTCCATGATTCTTCTGAGAGTTATTGGCATTTCATTTTCAGTCTATGCTCCCATGATCTAATAGTTCATGTCATAGCCAAATCATACCATTTGAACATTCGTAACATGTATTCTACCCCCGAGAGTTATAATCCAAAAACAGTAAGAGAAAAGGGGGACATGAAGTTTGCCTCCTGCTATCTCGTATGCTCAAAGGTCCGTCTATGAGTAGTACAACTAACTACACATGTGCCATGTTTTATTAGACGTTTAGGTCGTGTAACAACTCTTTGTCTTAGTTGTTCATTAAGACTTGTTTTGAAAATCTTGGTACACTTTGAGTTACATCTTTGATGTACAATATATAATTTCAAAGTATATAATTTATTAGTTAAAATAATAATATTTTAACTTGAATTATGTTCATCCACTTATCTGGAATATTGTCAAGATAATATATGTTTGCCTTAATTCGTTTTGTAATTATTTTCATGGATATTCCCCAAGTATGGGCATAATTATACTTGTGTATTTTGCCAAGTATTTGTGGTGTATCCCGACGTGTATTTGTACGTACGAGAATACGTATTTTTGTTGTATTTATTAAGTATTCTTATACTTAATTTTAGTATTTAAATTTTCCAGAATATTATTTTTAACCAATAAAAATCCATCAATATATATTCTTGAAACATGTGTATTTTAAGAAAACTTTTATAGAAATCATCCATATTTCTTCCTTGGCAAAAATGATTACACTTCCACATAAACTTCAAAAATAATATATTTTCAAGATCATCTTAGAAAATGTTTATAAATCCATTTTTCACCCAAAAATAATATATTTTTGGTTTGTATATTTTCTTCAAAATAATATATCTTCTAATAATTCAAGAAAACATATATATCTTTTCTTCATGCAAAAATAAGGTATTTTCTATTTGACAAAAATATTATATATTTTTGTAACACTTGTAAAAATTATAATTTCCGTTTCCTTGGTTTCCGAAATACCGTTTAATTTATTTTTCGAAATATATATGAACTTAATCTCGTAATATATATATGTAATCCATATTCCTTGTTCGGTTTATCCAATATTTGGGTATAAATTATATATTTGTTTTCTTGGAAATTTTGGTAATACTTTGTATTATAATTCTTGGTATTTTGGTAAGTTATATTATTTCAAGTCCTAAAATAATATAACTAATACACATTATATACAAGTAATCACACAAATTGTGACTTCTAAATATATTTTCCTAAATATATACTTAGTCACCTCTATTTATCAAAAATTAACCTCCAACTTTTGTAATTTTTGTAAGAAAAATTATGGCAAATTTTATATGAAAAACCATGGTAAAAATTTACTTGTAAACACTTGTTTAATAATATTTTTCTAAGTGTTTAAATTCTAGAAAATTTTTGCCATAGTTTCCCCTTAAAAATGGAGGTTTCCATGCTTTCAAAGCATATCATATTCTTTTAAAAATCATCACCAATCAATCAACACTTACCATGAGCCAAAATCTTTCAATTTACACTACATCATGAACTTGGAATTTTGTAAAAACTTGTAGTAATTTAGTATGTTGTTAAGTAAGCTGTTACCCTTAAAAATGTGGTCATTTGTTTATAAACATCATTCTTGCAAAATTTTGTCCTTTACAACTTACAAGATGATTTTTCTAAAAATAATTCTCTTGCATTTTTCTTGTTAAAAACATGTTTCTAATCTTGATTTAGCACTAAAAATGTGATTAGTTTCCTTAGAACTCATGACTTTGTAAATCTTATAAGTAAACTTGGTTTCTTGAGAAAATCATTTTTGAAATCATCCATGTACAAGACTAAGAACATGTTTCATATTTCATTTTACACAAAATCATCTTCATTTTCAAGTTCATGAGAAACATAAAGGATGATCATCTTGTTTCTTCACAAGATCATCCTCTCACTTGCTAGATCATGTGTTTAATAACAATCTAGCAAGCTTCTTATGATGTTTAACATCATAAGCACAAGATATCAACAATCAAGATGCACACATACACTAAAACAACATAGATTATTATGATTTTGAGCTTTATGTTAAGGATTATCTTCTTGTTCTTTCATGAACTTCATGTTTAACCATTAACATAATCTTTTAACCATCAATATAAGAAGTAAAAACAAGTTGCAAGGGTCTTACAACTAGCACAAGGCTAGGGAAGAACAAAGATGAAGATGATGATGAAATATAGTGGTTAATAGCTCCTTGATGAGGTCCTTCCAATTCCGATGCTTGTAACCTTCTTAGTTAGGATTAAGACACCTTAGAATCACCTTGGATCACTTGGGAATGGACTAGAAAAGATGATAGTGAGCTTGGGGGTGTTGGCCGTAGCTTCAAGAGAGAGGGAGAGAGGTTTATGGAGTTGGAACAATGGTGAAATGAAGAGTATAAGTCTTATGGTCCTTATATCATGATCTTCCAACATCAAATAACTTAGTGGATATTGTGCTTGGAATCTAAACAACAAATCATATTATTTAATTAAAAGAAATCACCTTGTGGGCCCTTATGTTGGTAACCGTAAGGGGGGGGGGGGGGTGTAGAGTTGAGTTTCAATTCTTGGTTACTTCCATCTAGTTAGGTTTTTAGTGTTAAATTTAGGGATTTAAATGTTTAGTGTTTATATGATGTGTTATGATGTTCGGTGACCATAACTAGCTTCAAAACACTAAAACAATGCTTCTAGAGAAAATTTGGTGTTTTGGGTAGTGTCCGGTTGTTCGGTTGGTTACCGGTTCGTTAAAGTGTTAAATTGCGCAGTTTAGTGTGCTTTATGCAGGCTTTTGTGTCAGTTTTGATTCCCGACACTTAGGATGCTATTCTGGACCATTAAACCATACTTCTGCATTATATTTATATGTTAAAAAGCTGAATATTGCTGAATTTGGTTATTTTCTGCAGAATCCTGCAGTTTTAATGTGTTTCTGGCACTTTCTAGCACCTAAATCATCACTAGGTAAGCAGTTTTACAGTCCCTACTTTCCTACACACTATTCTAGTGTAACTCTTGGTTTCGGGCTCATTCTGTGTCTTAACATCACATCTGTCTAAGTACTAAACTCCCATCAGTACTTCTAGTTTGTCTGATAACTGTGCTAACTTTGTTTTGTGC
Source organism: Helianthus tuberosus (assembly GCA_030545235.1). Lineage (NCBI taxonomy): Eukaryota > Viridiplantae > Streptophyta > Magnoliopsida > Asterales > Asteraceae > Helianthus > Helianthus tuberosus. Next base: position 94,695,328 of record CM060368.1, read on the forward strand.
ACTAATTGTACCATATTGTGTTGCATATAATAATGATGAAAAATCTTGCAACATGAAATGCCTTTGTATGTATATGACAGTAACCAGATATTCATTCGTCTTGTTAATTCAATCATGCACCATCATTAAAGTACAAATTACTGCTTATCTTTGTACGGAATACACAAAAAAGTGCCACTTGTCACACGTTGAGCCCTCATGATTACGCTCGCCATACACCAGCGAATATCCATGAGCTCCATCTCTTCTGGATCTACATGATCATAGTCTTCCTTTGTCATATTTGGATTGCCTATTTTGCCCGCGATCAGACCTTCGTAAGATTCCAGAACAGAAGCCAAGAAACTCACGTGCTGTCTAGCGAAATTAGTGTTCAGATTTGGAGAATCTTTCCAGTTCTGACTTGGATTAGATTTAGTCGATGAAGACGTTGAATGATACCCTGAATCATAACTCGGAAATTTGTTCTTTGAAGAATCACCAGAATTGTCAGTACTAAATGTTGTACCGATCTTTGGTGATTGGTTGTTCAGCAGCATACTTCTTCGGTAATACAGATCAACATTCTGCTGATAACTTGAACTGGACATTTTGTTTTGTTTCTGTAACATCAGATCATGTCCCTCAAGTTTTTCAATTAAACTATCCAAAGACATCTCATCAAACTTGGCATTATTTTTCAAAATTGTCACATATGTCAGTTATTGCCTCGATCAGTTTATCAATAATCTCTTCCCTTTCCTTCATAATTCCAAACCTCTCTAGCTTAATCTTCAAGTGATGGAATCTTTCTATCATTTGCCGAACAGTTTCTCCTTTCATGCACCCGAACAGATCAAATTCCTTTTTCAGCAGAGAAATTTTGTTCTTTTTTATATCTTTTCCTCCTTCAGCTTTCAGCTTCAATGCTTCCCACATCGATTTAGATGTTTCACCATGTTGAAGCAAGAAAATAATATCTTCCCTAACCGATTGTTGCAATAATGTTACCATTTTTAATTCATTAGAATGATTTGTCTTATCTTTTTCTGAAAATTGTTTAATTGTAAGTAATTCATCTTTATCATTTCGTGGCTTTTCATATCCAAATGTTAACATAACCCAACTATCATAGGCATAAGCCTGCACCCAGTTTTCAAATCTAGTGCTCCACCAATGATAATCTTCTACATTCATTAGTTTTGGTGGTTGTTTATGATTTCCTTATACACTATCATACTTCAGACTCTCAGAAATAGCACTTGAAACAGTCTTTGTAGTTACTGGGTGTAACACCTCGCAAAATCATGTCCAATAAAGTAAAGACAGGTGTCATAAACCTTAAACGTGTAATAAGTTGACTTTGAGGGACTAAAGTTAACAAACAGAGAAAAGATGTATGTGGAGGGACTAAAAGTGTCAACATGTAAAAACTATGCCTTTGAATAACCTTATATGGTGTTCGTATTCTTAAACGACTGAATTATTGGGCGTGAGAAGCCATTTGTGAAAAACAAGTGAAACTTATAAGACGAAGGGGTTAAATATGTCAACATGTTAATTCTTACATCTGAGTGACCTTTTAACGAACCCGGAGCTTCGTAATGTCCAATTATATTTCCGAGAATGCTAAATGATAATTACATAAGGAATCGGCATCATTATTTATTAAGTTGTGCAAGATTTCAAGAAAAAGGGTTAAAAGCTTCAACGAGAGAAACTAGTACCTTTCGGGTGATCTCGTAACCGTACGGAAGCCTAACAATGTTTGTTATATGTCCCAAGATACTTAAAAACTAACTTTGGGGGTCAAAAGTGCTAAAAACGAAAGTTATTTGGAGTTAACAAGGACCAGGGACTGAAACTGTAACTTCTGAAACTTGTTTACCGAAAGAAGGGAGAGTCACGGCCCGCGAAGACTCTCCCTTGATGTCTACGCGGCCCGCGAGAAAACGCCCAGCGTCCAAAAACTGGACAGCTGCATGTTGCAGACCTGTCCACCGCCTTTGCATGCATAAAACTCGATACCAGGGATTGTTTGATGGTTTTTACTGTCACCATAACACTTGTAATCATCAGGGAACCTCTCATAACAGTTGGATTGATCTTGAGGGGTCTTGCTTAACTATAAATAGGTGCCTTTGTTACACCTTTCAACTTGCACCTTCAAAAATTTTCTTCCATACTTCTTCTCTGGAGCTTCCTGGTCCTAAAGGAGTCTCCCCTCAGTACAAGTTTCGTGCTAGGACCTTGTGTAAGTGTTCTTAGCCTCTGTAGTTCGGTTTTTATATGTTTAAAGACCGAAAGTCAAAGTTGTCGTAATAACGCTTTGACTTTTAGTTTAAACTTTAACGGTCCAGCCATTGTTCGAGGCGAATGTGGATACGTGATCGTAATTAGGTAGGTGATAATCCCTCAAAAGGGCACCTCCTAATTACCACGTTTACTTAGTTAATTGTCGGGTCAAAGTAATTAACATAAAAAGTCAAACGGGTCAGTTTTTAAATAAATTCATATATGATAATGTAAAAGCTATAAAATATGTTTTATCACTTTAATAACTTGGTAAACATTATTAGAACATGTCTGGACATGTTCAACCCGACAATTCTGAGTTTAGGCTCGGTTCGCAACCGAAAGTCGCAAAAATTGACTTTTGCTTTGACTTTTAGTTCTGACCCGAATTAGTTTAGTTTCTTTATGCATTAAGGTTCCTTTGTGACCATATTATGTAGAAGTATAACCCACTGAGGTTATATTACATGGTCCCTTAGTAATCTGAGTTTATTTGCTTGATTCCGTTATTATGCTTAATATTGACTAAAATGCTCTTTTTTTTAATCAAAAATAAGGTTTTTAACATAAAAAACCATGCAAATGAATTACATACTGATTAGTAATATTATTTCACATATTGTGACATTTAGAATCTGGTCAGAAACTGTAATTACGTAATAAATCGTAAAACATGCTTTTAAAAGGACTAAATTACCCTTTTGCGTACAAATGAAGTATAAACACGATTTTAACATCAAAACTCATTACTCACTGATATAATATCATATTTAGGACTAATTGGGATTTCAATTCAGATTACTTACTGAGTTTATACATAATTTTCGTATTATATTATTAAATGACGATTATGCCCTTTTTACACATAAAATGAATTTTAAATAAGATTATCATGCAAGAACTTTTTGTTACTGATATATTATGATAAATAAATTATTTTGACCATTTAAAGCTGGTCATAACCTCAGAATTTCCTAAACATCGAAATAATCGTCATTTACCGATTTTTACGACATTAAGGTGCATAGTATGGTTTTAAACCATACTTAGCACCCAAAACTTTTTACCCACTGATTTTATAAACCATTTCTAATATTTTTACAGTAAGTATGGGTCATGAACTCAGAATCCCAAATAAGACCTTATAACTATGTGTGAAATGACCAAAATGCCCCTATGGTGCATAGTTTGGTCATAATTGGTAAACCACACATATATATATGATATCCTACTGTTAATATAACATAAATTAAATATTTTTACAGAAGGTTTATGACCAGAACCTCAGTTTGCATATAAACCCCTTTTATAAATCATAAAATGACCAATATGCCCTTATGAGGCTTAATTCGGTTTTAAAATCTTTTTGGGCATAATTGTTGATATCCTACTGATATCATAACATATTTAAGCATAATAACTTATGGAACTTTTACATGACTCATCCGGCTACCCGTTATGCATATACGCGTTCGGTACGGTTTATGTAACTAGTTTGTATAAATTAGCCAAAACGGGTCAACCCTTATCATTTTTACTTCAAATTCCAGAATGTATTTAGTTTACCCATAATATACAAGTCTCCATACTTGTTGGGTCTAAATTACATTCAAATCCGGTCATCGCTTAATCTAGCGTTTCGTACCGTAAATCATTCTTTAAACTAACCAGTCTAAGTTTACAACTTAAATAAGACCCGTTAGTAATCTAATAGGTTAATAAAACCTTCGTTCCAGATTAGGAGCCCCGGTAAAAGCTACTTGCACTTGTTTGATTAGATTATACGGCCGAGTACACAAATCTCGCATTTTAAAGCTCAGGTAAATACTTTTAACTTATTTTCCCTTATACGGGCATGGGATATGGTAAAATATATTACCACTTGGTCGGGTATGGAATCATTAATCGAATAGTGGTTAATTTATTGACATAACCCATTTTAATCTGTTTTGTTTGATAACATAAACATTTGGGGGTTAATACGACCGTGTACTGGATATCCTCGACTCCTTTCATTTGTAAATGGCCACGACTTAAGCACGGGGTGTAGGCATACACCTGACAGTTGCGTATGTAAAAAGATATACCCACTTGTTGGGGATAACTCCTTGTGGGTTTATATTAGTGGTGTGTCTATTAATCATGTCTCGGCTTCTATCCCGGGCCCTGAACGTACGCCAAACATGTAAATCTGATACAAGATTATTTTTTTTATATAATTGTCCCAAGTTATAAAAGAATATTTGTGCCTTGTGCATTTAAATCAATTTTCATAAATGTTTTCAAAAGAGCCGGGTAATTGTATTTACCAGTGTAAACTGACGTATTTTCAAAAAGGCTAAGTGACAGGTACTACTCATAATTGGCTGGGAGCTTCTGGGTGTTAAATAGAGAATCTTGCAAATTCGTAATGCCTTAAGTTTGTTGAACATGTTTTTGTATTATATTTAGATCCTCCTGTCGATCATTTCTTACAACCGTCTGTATATTCTTTTATTCGTACTTTACACTTTCTGTTTGTAATAGTAATTTCTACCAAGACTTCCGTTGTGCTAAAAACTGTGTATATTTGACTATGATGATATCAACTACGTCACGATACTCCCCGCCGGGCCCACCAGTTTGTGGATAAAATATCAGGGTGTGACAGGTTGGTATCAGAGCCAACATTGAGTGAATTAAACACTAGCCTTTTGTGTTTAATCTCAATGACATAGTAGCACATTCCTTGACTTCCGAGTCTAGGCAAACGACCTAGGATTAATCTTAATCTTATTTGGTTTATATATTTTGCTTGTTTCCTTGTTTTTGACAGGACTACATATTAAACATGCCACCAAGAATTCGAGGAAGAGGAGGACGAGGCAAAGCACCAATGAGAGGGAGGTATGACCACGAAGCAGGGCCTTCACATAGGCGAACTCCCTCTGCGTCATACAGCTCTGAACCACATGAGGATTGGAGAAATTACCTTGAACCCGCGAGACATTCCGTTTCGTTCAGTACTTCGCCCTCTTACCATAACTCTTTTGGGCCGCAACAAGATGAAGAGCCTCAGGACTCGCACCACTCTCACCATTCCTTACCACGTTTTGTTTCTCACCACTCTCACTCCCACCATTCTTTCCAAAACCCCACTCCTTATTTTCAGGGTCATTTTAACCCTATTGACCAAATCAATGAACCAGCGGGTCATAACCCGTTGGGACCCGAAGATCACTTTCCTGAATATCAGGACATGGATGTGGACGCCGATCCTGATCCAGTCATGCCACCTTCTGGGACGCCTATGCATCCCATAGAGATCTCCAGCGGTTCTTCTTTTGCAGGATCACCATACTAGGGGTGTGCACGGTTCGGTTCGGTTCGGTTATTAGCATTATCCGTAATCATAATCGAAGTCATCGGTTAATCGGTTCAGTTAATTCGGTTAATTTATCGGTTTTCGGTTCGGTTAATTTTCGGTTAATAACCAATTCAAACAAGGGCTAATTTTTTTGCTTAGAAATACATGTAATGGAGGTATAAATAAATGAAATAGATGTATAAATACATGAAATGGATGTATAAATAAATGAAATGGAGGTACAAATGCATGAATAGATGTTTAAATACATAAAATGAAGGTATAAATAAATGAAATGAATGCATAAATAAATGAAATAGAGTTATTATTACATGAAATGAAAGTATAAAACATGAAATAGAGGCATAAAAGCTAGAAATATATAAAAAAATAAATGATTCGGTTCGGTTCGGTTAATTTCGGTTAACCGATGGTAAAAAAAATATCCGTTAACCGACTTTCGGTTAATTCGGTTTCGGTTAATTTCGGTTCGGTTTTTTCGGTTTTTGGTTCGGTTTCGGTTAACGGTTCGGTTATTGCACACCCCTACGCCATACCGAGGCCCCGATTTATGGGCCGAAAGGTGGAGCACCTACAAGTGGGAGTTCACTCCCCCTCACCACGACTCTCCACCACCTCAGCGGACTCATTCCGAGGACCCACATTTTCAAGAGGTCACGCCACCACCACCACCAGCACCAGAACAACCTCCGCCACCAGAACCTTCGAGGTGAAGGAGAAGCGCACGAATGTCCATGCGAGGGGGTTTCCATTTTAGCACCCCACAATCTTCCAGCAACTACCCTCCCATTTATGAAGATCCACAAATGGGTAGGCCTTCAAACGTTGTGTCAAAGGTCGACTCTACACCGGTCGCTCCTGCACCACCACCACCTCCCTTGGGTTTTGAAAACCCAATCCCTGCTTACCCAGATACCACTGGGTATAACCCATTTGAGCCTCAAACTTACACGGGTTATAACTATCATGCACCTGCTGTTGACCCATATGTCGAGGCAGCAAATTTTAACGCTCTCTACCCCTCACCTTTTCCACCCGCATACCCAACTGGGTACCCTGCTTACGGGTATCAATACCCGCCACCACCTCAACCTCAATAGCAGTAGCAACCTCAACCTCCACTTCAACAACCGCAACCACAAGAAATTTTACAAAGGTTGGAAGAAGTGGAACAAAGGGTGGAGGAACGTGATAGAAGGCACCACAAGTTTCTTAAGGGTTTGGCAAACTTTATCAAGGGGAAAAAGAACTGTGTATATTTGACTATGATGATATCAACTACGTCACGATATTCCCCGCCGGGCCCACCGGTTTGTGGATAAAATATCGGGGTGTGACACTGGGGTTTCTTCAGTTGTAAACGCATTGTAAAATGTGTTGTAGAATTCTTCTGCCATGTTTCTTGCAAACAATTAAACACTTAGACAATTCAGAAATGAAAATCACCAAGACAGTCAATTCGTACGAAGCTGGAATGATGCCTTCGTACGAAGCGGCAACAATAAACTTTTCCGACAAAACTGTGTGTTCGTACGAAGCTAGCTGTGGCTTCGTACAAAGGGACTTAAATTTTCAAAAACTTGTTTTCTGGGTTCGTACGAAGCTGCAACAATAGCTTCTTAAAATCAGTTTTTTGTAAATATCACAATTAAGTACGTGTGTTCGTACGAAGCTGGAGTGTGTGGGGATTCGTACGAAGTTACGCTGCGAAGAACAAAGTCATGTTTTTCATGGTTTTTCACTGATTTGAGTATGATTTTGTTCGAATTTTGATCTAAAACCTTGTAGGATTGTTTAAAACTGGTTTTCACAGAACATATTCAAAATTTAACCAATTTTAACCGTGAAATCTTTGTAGATCTGAGTTTTAAGTTCAAAGAAAACGTGTAGAAGATGAGTAGAAGAAGATATGAGTAGAAGATAATGAATTCAGCCCTGTTGTTGATGAATCAACTTCAATCTTCGTGTCTTCAATCCGTGCAAACAATCACCCGCTCTGATACCACTTGTGGATGCGATTCCTGGATCGATTCCTTTACCAATGCACGCGTAAGAACACGTATCTTGTGCAAAATCCAAGTACGTATGTGAATTCAACACGAATATGTAATTATAATATGTTTTCGATTGATAATCTGACAGTTTACAACCACGAAAACAAATGGACAGAGTTTCCCCACTCAAGTCACAAAAGTTACCAATGACTAAGACCCTTCACACATATATGTAGTAGTGCTGGCTTCGTATGAAGCTATACAAGCTCCCTACGTACAAAGTTGCATGTCACTTCGTACGAAGCCATGTGGTCCCTTCGTACGAACCGACCAAATGTAGATAAAGATATGTGTTCATAAGCATTGAAAAACTTAAATTGAAACAGGTTTAAATATCCCTGTCAGGATATCAAGATATTTGGAATCCTTAGAAAACTAAAGGTTCAAAAAATAGTTCTCTCCAAATTTGTAAAGTTATAGTTTTAAAAGGTAGATAAAGATAAGTTAGATGAAAAGTGTTATAAAATTCCACCACAGATTTAGAAATCCAAGTAAAATAATATAGATGGATAAACATACAAGACGATCATAGACAACTCATGTTTGAATAACCTTAGAACCACCTGGATTGTCCTCTGAATGATATTTTGAGAGATATAAGTATTCAAAATACTTCTTGGAATATATAATCTTTGGGATCCCTAAGGATGCCCCCAACGTTAAGAATTCTTTAGTAATTTAGGATATTCACAACCTGAAAGGAAAATAGTTAGGCCATGACAGAAGTACTTGAGTTATGCAAATTTAAAAAAAAAACGTCATACAAGGAATAATTTGACTATACTAATACGTAGGTTGTGCCAAAATATTAAGTTTGACATGTAAATGTTAAATGCTTAGGTCATGTCAAACGTGGGCGTTGCCGTTTTTAGAATATTTCTTGCGGCAAACCCATTTGTATAACATGTCAATGTTATCCCCTTGTCATTAATCGGTAGGTCCAACATATAGCCTCCAATGATAAAATTATCAGCCACGGACTGGTCGCACCTCCTTCAACTATACTTGGATATTTTGCGTTCATGCAGAGCGTTTAAACCCAACTCTTAAGAAATGTGACAACCTTTAAACCTTATAAGGGATTTTAAATACCTTAAACTTAGAGAGGGGGCCAATCCTCAAGTATTTGGTCAATATCCTTAGAAGTATTCCTGCAAAATACTCAAACCTTGGTGAAGGTTGTAGTCCCCGCGAAAATTTCGAGCCTTTAATTTTCGTACTGAATATCCGTTAATGCAAACATTATAATTTTAACTTAGCGTCATTACCTGAAAAAAAATCTAAGTATCACATACTTTGAAACCTTCCTAAATTTAAACTGAGGGATTAGAATCGTCAACACACCAAAACTCAAAGTCTAGGGGACTAAAAATACAAAAAAAAAAAAAAAACCCAAATTTACCATGTTGTGCCACCTAGCAAGACACTAATCATTTCCTAAAACATTCATGGACACTTGCTCTAACCGTCTTCAAGTTGTAAACACATCATAGGAAACTAATCATCTCGTAAGACACCCATGATCACTTGTTTTGCCCATGCTTTGCCACATATCTTCTCCTTTGCCACACTTCTTCTAGTGTTGACACCTATAGAGACACTAATCACATTCTTAAGCCTCCATGGATACTTGTCTTAATCTCTTTAACCTCCCTTCACTATAAATAGCATCCTTAGATCAACATTTTCTTCACACCAACTCAAAACACAAACAAAGTCTTGTGTAAGTTCTCTAGTTCTTAATTTGCAAACTCCTCTTGAAGGAATCCTTTGAAATTATTCTAAGTAGTAGTAAGTTCCCTTCCTTTAGCTCTTTCAATAAACAAATAGTCTCGTAGCTTATTTCCGTCCGAACCCATATTTTTACGCATAATAAAACTACCAACGGGAATACATAAGTGTTTTTCTTGTTTTGGACAGATTCTGTGTTGTCACTTTGAACGACCATAACTTGGTCAAGACTTAAACAAATGAAGTAAAATCTTATTTCATGATCAATTACTCTGAAATTTGGTTCCAACGATGTATAATACACTTAAAAACACTTATGTTTGGACCCTCAATCGTTTAAATCCAAACTAGAGCGCAAAACTGAACAATTTGTAAAGATCCATAGTTTTGACCATTTCCGATTTCCAAATAGAAATATTTTCTAAATGAAAGTTGTAAAGCACGTATATTGGAAATTTTCATAAGTTTTCGATGTCGTTTACTATTTTCAAAATGTAAAATGTAAAACGAAAACAACACAAAAAGTTGTAAAAAATTATATTTTCTAAAAAACTAAACAATTTATAATTTGCCATGGGTTCTTTTAACCCATACCATCTACAAACATCATGGCAACAAAACCGTAACGAAAGATCCTTATTATTAGGAATTCCTTGTAATCTTAGAGAACCTTGAGAACACACAAACTCATCACCAAGACATCAAGGTGAGTACATAGTTCCCCTTTTTTTCTTAAACCTTTGGGGTGATTCATATGTGCTAAACTATTTTTCAAATTTACAAATTTACTACATATGGCTTAAGTAAAATCTATGTTCCTTTTATGTGAAACTTGATGGTTAGTAAATATCCAAAACCAAATACATTCATTAACTTTGGCCAAGCCGAATGGTAGTATGTTGTAGCGCTATAGGTATGACGCCCCATTTCCACTTCCGGATTGGTTTTTATTAAGATTGAGGAAGTATCATTTGGGAATGATAGAAACCCAAATATATGTTCTAGGTAAACCCCTTTGGGGTTTATTCTACTAGTCAACTTAGGTTTGAATGTATTCCCTAGCGTAAGATCGTGTTGGGTGAAGACATGACTTGAAAAACAACAACTTGATATCTATGAGCCAATAGAAAGTGCAGAATCGAATCTACCAGCTAGTGAACACTTGAGTTTCATAATCATTCATTCCATAGAAATTTTGGTAGTATAGCATTCTGTTTACAATGAATTCTAATAAGTTCTCCAAAATCTCCATAGTTCAAGATATGAGCTCATGCGCATGACACCTTCTACATATAGACATTGAACCTTAAAAGCATGACTCCTATGCTGGTACTCATACACGCGTATGACTCATGCGCACATATGGGTCCATTACATTTCAAAATTTACTTTAAATTCAAACATAAACTAAATAGACTTTGACTAAGACATGAGAATTAGACATTATGTACTAACAGACTCCCCCTTGGATGATGTCGCAGTCTTGTCTTTAGTCTTCAAAACCCTTCAATCATTCATCCTAAACACCCACTCTCTGTACTCTTTCCTATGTTCCTCAAAGCTCTTCTTCGGCTTTTGATCTGTAAGTGACAGTTTCTTAAATTGAAATCTTGTAATTGATGCTTTCTTTGAACGCTTAGCAATTCTTTCAAACTTGTTTCTTTCCTTCTTTTCTTTTCTCCTTTATTCTCCCGTTCTCTCCACTTACCCGGCCACATTCTGCCAGAATGTATCTCGTATGCAAAGAAAATCTTTATCACTCTCGGAAATTGCAAAGTAGATCTTGTTAAAGAATAACATTTCGATGTCCTTCTCTGATAAGTTTACCAATCACATAGGATCTTAGACCCTGATTGTCCTCCAATCCTTCTCATTCTCACATAGAACTATTATCGCCTCCCCTGTTTTCTCATCATAATACCACCACTTGAAAGATTTACGAAAATCTTGTTTCATTTCGTGAAAGGATATTACTCTCAACACCTTTGGTCTTCGGTACTTCAAGGGTATTACTAGTAGTTTATAGATAAGAGATTATAATCGGTTCTTACTTCCCCCGATTTGATGCTATCTGCCTCAAGGGAAGTCCTACTAAGCTTGAATCAAGTCCTCGCAGGATCTATACACTGAACGAGGCAAGAACTTTACCTAAACACCCTTCTAACCCCCTTCCAGCAGTTAACGCGCTTTATATAGACCGTAAAGACACGAATGAGTGAATCAACAAAACATGAAGAAATGAATAACTAAAGTTCACCTTCAATATAAAAAAACTAGTTATTAAAGTCATTAATACATACCCAAATAAAAAGTTTGCCAAAGGTTGGAAATCAAAAGTAATACATAAAAGATTTGTCTTCACCAAGTGATGTAAGAGTTTAGCCAAGCATGGCCTTTGTTTGACAAGAACTCTCACGATCGATCTTGGATCCCGAGACTACTACACACTCTAAAAGATGAAAGATGGATGATGGTGGTAGGTGTTGGTGTTGTAGTGGTGGTAAGTTTGAGAGAAGTAGTTTGCCAATGGATGAGTTGGAATGAAACCAAGCACCCCTATTTATAGCCGAAGTCAGACAGCTCACACGGCCCCGTGCCCACCTGGCACGTCCCCGTGGCCTTCATTATCTCTGTCCTTCATTAATTGCATGTGTCTGGTCTTGTACTAACACGACCCCGTGTGTCAATGGCACGACCCGTGGCAATTGTGCTTGCTGTACTATCTCAGATTCTACTAATCTTAGAGTTGATCACGCCCCGTGTTTAGTTGGCACGACACCATGTTGGTTTGTCTTTTGTTGTTGTCTTTTCTGCAGGGAATCTTAACTAGGCATGGCCCCATGCCTGGTGGGCACGGTCCCATGCCTAAGCTTCTGTTTTAATTATTTTTGTTGGTTTGGATGTGGATGGGAGCTTGTCGAGTCGTGCCAATCCTTCTTCTTTGTATTTATGTTGGTTTTTGCTGTTAATTTGTTCCTTTTGTGCATTTAAGCTCTTTTGACCATGTAAATAAAAAGGAAACAAAGAAACATGCTTGCTCCAACATTAGTACCGAAAAAGGGTTGATTTTATGCCTTATTTGATATAATTTATATGTTGTATTTTATGTACATCAAATACCCCCATATTTGAATCTTTGCTTGTACTCAAGCAAAACTCTATATCGTGGCTTACACACCCAAACGGAATAGGTAGGAGAGAAGTTTTGGGCTTATCTTTAGAGTACACACCCAAACGGAATAGGTAGGAGGGAAGTTTTGGGCTTATCTTTAGAGTGTCAGGAATCCAAGTTCTAAATTTATTTTGTTTTTATTTTATTTACAATCTTATTCATTGGTGCGTGTCGAGTGCAATATGATTTTATTAATATTTTGAGCCCATTTTACGCATTTGTCAAGTTTTAAATTTATAAAACACGATATTCTACTAACACTAAACACACACTTGGGCAAGTGCACCCATCGTGAGCGTAGTATAGCGTTGGTAAGATACCGAGGTCGTCCAAGGACACAAGAGCTTTTAGTACCGGTTTATCCTCAATGTCTAATCAATCTAAATTTTTGAGAAAAGTTTTGAAACATGAAAATAAAAACTAAAATTGCAGAAATAAAATAAAAATAAAAACAGATAGACAAGATGAATCACTTGGATCCGACTCGCCTTTAATGTATCCTTTGATGATTTTCGCACTTTCGGACTTTTTAAGAGATTATATTAGTTATAGTAGTAGGCCCCTCTTTTGAAGGTGACGTTACCCTCAACCCAGTGGTTTGAGTCAACAGGGATACAATCCCAAAGGGTCGGAATATTGAAAGATAATTAGTTAAGTTATTAATGCGAAAAGTGGTAGGCCCCTCTTTTAAAGGTAACGTTACCCTCGGCTAAGTGGTTTGAGTCAGCAAGGATACAATCCCAAGTAGCCGGTTTAATGTACTAATAGTAGTTTACATGTGAGGGGTTCAAGCTATTCGCACCCCCACCATCCAATACCAGTGGGTATTGAAGGAGGTCCTAGTAAGCTTGAACCAGGTCCTTGTAGGGTCTATACACTGAACAAGGCAATAACCTTACCAAATCATTCCCCTAACCCCCGACCAGGTAGTCAACATGCTTTTATATAGACCGTAAAAACATGAATGATGTAATCTTTTACTTTATATAGACAATACAGTAACGCCAAGACACCACGGAAAAATGATAGGAAGAATTCACCTTCAACATAAGTAATACATAAAAGACTTGTCTTAACCAAGCGATGTAAGAGGCTTAACTAAACATGGCCTTTGATTGGCAAGAACTCTTACGATCAATCTTGAATCCTGAGACTACTACACACTCTAAAGATAGATGATGGTGGTGGGTGTTGTGTTGTAGTGGGGGTGGAGTGGTGCCAAAGTGGGAGAGTAGTGGTTTACCAAGGGATGCCTTTGAAGTGAACCAAGCACCCCTATTTATAGCCTGCACAGAGCTCTGGCCATGACCCCGTGTCCAGCGGGCACGCCCCCATGGCCAGCCTTTTCCTTCATTATATGCAAGTGTCAGCAGAGGGTCCCACACGGCCCCGTGGGCAGCATCGTATCTGTAAAAATGGCTAAAAGCGTCGGTCGCCGTAAAACTTTTTGTTTTTGTGACTTTTATTTAAACTAAGCACATTCAAACAAAGTTTCTTTGAGTAACTTGTTTGTTTATTGCAAGATTTTCATTTTTTTTCGAAGGAAACGTCACAAGATAACCGAGCTTTTTACTAAAACAAAGGGGTTGAAAAGAAAAAGGTTTTGGTGGGTAAAGGGTGTTTATTTTGTGGGTTTTGAAATGAAAAGGTTTTGGCTCAAATGGGTTAACTATGGGGATTTTGGGTAGGTGATAAAAAAATGAAAAATAATGGCGTTGAAAGGAAAATGAGTTAGTCCTAATGCCTCTATCATTTACTTACTTGGGTTCATGTTGGTAAGGACCGGGAATGTATCGTCGTGGCAAGTTCTAGAGTCGTAAGAACCAAGCGGCTATTCACACAAGAAATGAAAAAAATGAGCATTTATTTTAAAGATATATGCTTGTATGCTCAATAAAGGCTCAAAACTCACTTGTTGTGGGAATGGGTTTATAATGTGATAAAGTATATACAATCAAATTTTAATTAGATTTGTCATGCCTTTTCATTATTTTCTTATTTGGTTCTTTTTATCACGACGCTATCGGTTGTAAATTTTTTAAAATATAACCTTCTTAGAACTTGTTATTCCCAAATTAAACCAAGACAAGTAAAAAAATGAAAATTTTTGAAAAAACATTGGGGTGATTTGTAACACCCTGACTGCGTAATACAACAAACCATGGCGGAAACGTCGGGGAGTCATGTCACAGAATCATTGTTTCACAACACATTGTAATTGAAGTATTGTTTTATTTCATTTCATTAATAGACTCGTTGTTTGATACAAACCAAATATTTACAACAATTGTCTTTCAAGTTTTAAGTCACTAAAGCCCGCGTCCATCCTATGTGAAGCATACAATCAACAATCGTCACATCATAGAACCTGAAACATATGTGAAAAACAGTTAGCATAAAAATGCCGGTGAGTACATAGGTTTTGTATGTTAAATTCATGGCTTTGAATCCATATTGCAATACCTAATCCAACTACGAGAGTTGTCGAGTATGTACCTTGAAATCAAAAAGTGTTTGATATTGCAATATGTTTTATCAACTTTACAAGTTGATATATGTAATACCAAAACAATTGTAGCCATGAATCTTGACTGAAAACATTTGTCTTTGTAAAACCAAGTAGTAAATAGTCTTTGAAAGTAAACATTGTATGGTTTATATCTTTAAGTAAACCTCGTTGTGTGACATCGTTTGAAAACATTCATCCAAAATCGTTCAAATCGTTCAATCGTTCATATCGTTTAAATCGTTCAAATCGTCCGTGTTATAAACCATCATTCAATCGCCCGTGTTTTAATTGCGAAATACAACTTTTGGTCGTTCTTTAATGAATACATTCAAACCTGTGTGACTCGACTATACCACCCATGGGGTATCTTTAATAGGCCCTGAAAGACATCTTTAACATCGACTAACAAACCACCAAAGGGTTTGTTAAAATAACAGATTCTGTCGTTACCCACATTACCCACCAAAGGGATAGCCCGACAACGAGATTTGTCAGATCCTATGGTACCATAACATACTAGTGGTCGGCTTGATCATAGTTAATGAATGTCATTCGTCTTTCGACTAATGCCCCAACAAGTTCGTTCACATTATTGAAATCGTTGTGTTTATATAAACCATAACATTTGTTTATGAAAACTTGAAAAGCATTTAGCACATATGAGTCATCCCAAAAAAAATTGAAAGCATAAAAGAGGGGAGCTATGTACTCACTTGAGATTGCAAGTATCCTTGATCTAGTGAACTAACAAAGCCCGGGAAGTCAAGGAATCAAGAAGCACCTAGTATTGGATCACTATGTTAATAAATCGGGAGATCGGATAGAATGAGGTCTTGTAAACCATATGAGTGTTGGAACTCATATAATATGGTTTAACAAAGCCTACATTCTGATTTGAAACCTATCCTAAGTGCTTTTGACCCGTTATGACCCGTTAAGGTAGTTTACGCTACTTTAACGCGTCATTTTCGTAAATCTGCATTCGAAAGGTCTAACTAGCCCTATGATAAGTCTTATATGCCTAAACATGTTTAATAATGTTGCATAATTAGTTTAAGTGTTAAAATTTTGGTTACATATGCTTAAATTGAAATTATGCGCAAAAAGGGCATTTTGGTCATTTTCCTAAGGCATATAAACTACCTATCATACAACTAATTAAACAAAATGACCATAAGGTATAACCTCGGAAGGTTATTCCCTATACAACTATGGTCACAAAATATGTTTGTTCGGATCCTAATGATCGACCAAACGGGTCGGGTTCAAAAGTCTAAGCGGTTGTCGAGACCGCTTGACTTACGACCCTAAACAAGCACTAAACTAGAAGTGATGAGTTAAACATGTTTAACTAAGTTAGAAAACTGATTTGGTATCAAAACACCCGAAAGTAGTTCCGCCACAAAATGCACATAATCGTGCATTTTGACCGAAACTTTGACTCGTCACTTCGACTAATCAACGTGGTAATCAGTAGGTATAGCTGCAATGGACTATAACCATCGTGATTACGCTCACGTTGCAAAGTTCAAATGAACTTTCCTTGACCAATTCATGGTCAAAGCTGAAAGTCAAACACTGTTTGACTTTCTAGCGTGAAATAAATAAACAAGACATGAAAGAACACTTACAAGTGTTCAAGGCTGGAAAAAAACCTAAGAATGCTAAGGTATGAGGCCTCTAACAAGTGTGGCAGCCTCAATTCAATGCTAGAGTGAAAGAGAATGGAAATGAGCAATGAAGAATGAATTGAAGCTTACTATTTATAGGAATCAAGAGTGTCTAGAATGATGCCATGTGTTTTGTGTGACACCCCAGGAAAACCATGCAACTTAACTAGCTTCCTCAGTGAGTACGCATCAAATTTCGGGACGAAATTTCTTTCAAGTTGGGGATAATGTGACAACCCGAGTTTTCAAGGTCGCTATTCGATTTAACTTCGTACTTATTTGCCAAGTGCGTTTAATAATTATTTGAGGTGCAATATAAGTGTATTCGTGTTATGCATATTATGTGTGTATTAGTTGTGTATATGTTGCATTAATAAGATGATTGAGTATTTATTAAAATTATGGGAACCTCGGCCGAAAACAACCCCCATTCGAAAACACTTCCCTCACGAAAACACTCAAGTGTTTTCGTCATCAATGGGTCCAACGAAATCAAGAGTGGGCCTTTGGGCCCAGTAGCGATCCGTTATTTATTCTCTTCAAACCTTTGTGTAAACGTTTTTAATCATCAAACCCTAACTCTCTCCTTAGAGTCGACGGCAACAGGACACTACCCCTTCCCCCCTTTGTGAGATATCATCCGGTTATCAAAGATCTTGGTTAGTGAAATCCCCACTATGTTAATTATTAATTGATCGTTCTTTATGTGTTGTTATTTAGCAGTAGGGTTATATGATATTAATAGTGTTATATGATAATGATTGTGTTATACGATACTGTTTGTGCTCCTGATGATGATTACGCGATGGAAGTAATATTGGGCCGTGAAGTTTGTATGCTAATTAGAGTGCACCTGATAAAAGATTTAACATGATGATGATTGTTTCGATGTGGGTGTATTGTGTGGTTACTAAATCCTTATTTCATGATTCATGTAAATCAATAATGTTGGGAGGTTATGCTTGTTCGGTAATATAGACTTATAGGAAATAGATAATGATAAGATAAGAATGGATGACCTTGAATAAGTAAATGGCAGTCATGTAGCCTCATCAAACCATGTGCATTCTAAAAGTAAGTGAAGGCCATGTGAATTAATAAATTTGATCTCATCTAATCATGTGCACATTACAATCATATTGTCAGAATAGTCATAAGTGCTTGTTCATAATTTAATAGTAGGAAGGACCTATGATTATAGCCTGTTAATTATCACATGAAAGATTAAAATGATTAAGGTTTCTTTGGTTGTAACTGTTAGTGTGATGTGATCGAATGGATGTATGTTTGGTAACTGTTTGGAGAATTAATTGTATGTATGTAACTGATTCCCTAAATCATGGCCACTTATAACTAATCGCACAAGCTTCCCGTTGCACAAGAAGTCCAATCGCACAAGAAGTCTGTAGTCGCACAAGATAAATGGACCGCACAAGATGTTGTTATGTTTACTTGTTTGGGCCGTATTTGTATGTTTGGGTTTTCTGTTCGTGTGGGCCGGGTGTATTACTGAATCGCACAACATGATGTGGGTTGCACAAGGCTGTGCCGACCGCACAACATGTTAGGCCGCCTGTTATTGGGCTTTACCTTTGGATCGTACAAGTATCAGATGTTATGGAATTGACTGCTAATATGTTTACGTGCATTGTGTGTTTGCCATGATCTATATGTGTTAATCACCTGCTAGCTTATGTGATATTTATGTGCACTACCTGAAACCAAAACCTGACTTGTATGGTAACCATGTTAGGACGTGGTTGACCACTAGCAGCTAGACTTGACCTTTCTGTGTATCTGCCGAGCAAACCAAGGTGAGTTCACACTAGCCAAGGCATGGGATTCCCAGCGGTTGGGAATGGGATTGAATAACTACTCATACAACTATTACTATTAAACAAATTATTACTGTCCTCGGTTGAAGGGCACGTACGTAAAACCTATGTACAGTTATACTTACTACTGTCCTCGGATTGAAGGGCACGTACGTAAAGCCTACGTACACGATCTTAAGACCATCACCTCTATCAAAGGAAGTCCCTCAATTATCTACTTAATCGCCGAGGCCTAAGGCGAGCGGGTCATTAGTTAATAGCGCTATTAGGTTTAACAAACCTCACACCGTGCCAGTCGGACGGGCGTGTACTAATGGACTATGGGCAAAGGGTCAATGCTGATAGACATTGACTTAGGGCACCTCTTACATTTTCGTAGCAGTCGATACGCGTGGTCTTGTAATACATGGGGTAGCCCCCACGGCCGAAATGCCAGATAACTATCATGGGGTAGCCCCCACGACTGGATTGCCAGAATTAATGGGTTAAACAACTTACATTTTCAAATATGGGGTAACCCCCACGGCAGGGATGCCAGTTAAAGGAACTATTTTTGGAACAACTAAAACCAACAACCAACTGTGAACTCGCTCAACTTTGTTGTTGATTCGTTGCTACATGCCTTGCAGGTCATTAGGTACCCATGGAGCTTGCACAGGGAGGAACGGTCATTGTGGGACATGGCGATTTGTGCCATGCTTTAAACATTACTTTATTTCATATTTAATACTTGCTATGGGTTTTACAAATTATGCTTCCACTAAACACTTAACTATGCTTTGGTTTTTGAACACCTTTCATATTGGTTTGTTGAATTATGTTTACTTACATGCTTGTTCAATATGATTGGTGGCTTGATCCTGGTCAGTCACGCCTCCAAGCGGTGATACTCCGCGTGTGGAATTTGGGGGTGTGACAGATTGGTATCAGAGCCATTGGTTATAATGAACTTGGTTTTAATAAGGGAAAATGTTTTTGTTAAAACCAGACTATAACCTGTACAGTGCTCTACGATCCACAACGACGCTTCACTCCACGTGCAAGACTCGACATTCTAGGTGGTATGAATTATGTTTATATTTCCTACTTGCTAGATTGCATAGAACTTTGCTCATGGTATGCTTAGATAAACGTAGCAACTATAGTTTGAAAACACATTTATGCTTGCTCCCTACTGTCACTCCACACTTACACACATTCGCGACACCTTTCCTATTTGTGTTTCCTTCGATGTGAGATCATGAGGGAACGTGTGAACCTAACTCAAGCCAGCTGACGGCTCTTATCAACGAACAAGTTACGGCAGCACTCGCAGCCGCTCAGGCAGGAGGTATAACCTGCTACTCCGAACCTAACCTAGGATGATAGATCCTACTCTCATGACCCAACTCTCGCGCTTAACCCTGTCGTTTCTTCCTCGCGCAACAAGGTCAGAACGCTCAGCTGCCTGTATGCACATTTAAGACATTCATGGACTGTCGTCCTAGTACTTTCGGTGGCACTAAAGGAGCTGTTGGACTCCTCCATTGGTTTGAGAAGCACGAGTCAGTCTTCGAAATGTGTGAATGCCCCTAGGCTCGTGGGGTGAAATATGCCACTGGTACTCTCAAAGGCACTGCGCTAACTTGGTGGAACGCGCAAGTTCAGATGCAGGGGCTGGCGGCTGCTAATGCCACCCCATGGAATGATTTTAAGGAACTGATCAAACGTGAATACTGTAGTCGTGATGACATCCACAAGCTGGAAGTGGAGTTCTTTAACCTGAAGATGACGGGGTCAGAGATAAAAGCGTACACGAAACGATCCGACGAACTGGCAGTGTTATGTCCAACTATGGTGGATCCTCCCATCAAGCGCATTGAGCTGTACCTCAAAGGCGTAGTACCAGAGATTCTAAGTCATGTGACTTCTGCTAACCTTGCTACTATCCAGGATGTTACTCGTCTTGCTCATCGTCTCACAGACCAAGCAGTGGAACAGAACAGGCTGCCTAAACGTATCGGTGCTACTACTACCACTACTTCTGCTACTTCCTGTGACAACAAACGGAAGTGGGATGGAACCTCCAGCAAGGGTTCGACTACGGTTCAGTCCCAGGCACAACAGCGAAAGATCGATGACTACCAGAGTCCTGGTCAGCAACCTTCTAGTAGTCAAGGGCAGGATGGAATCGATGTAATTTGCACCACAGCGTGCCGTGCAACAAAGATCGTTGTCAGAGATGCAACAAGCTTGGTCATGAAGCCAAAGATTGTAGAAGCTCACGTCATGCAAACAAGAACCAACAACAGCAGCCACAAGCTCCACAAAATCAGTAGCAACATTAGGATAACAAGAGACGCCATCAGTGTAGGGCTGAAGGTCACTTCAAGAGACACTGTCCACAGTTGAACCAGAACCAGAATCAGAACCACAACCAAAGAAACGGGAACAATAATGGAGGCAACAACGTGGGTAATAACGATGGCAATGGTGCCAGGGGTCGAGTGTTCGTGATTGGTCAGGGTGATGCTAGGTATGACCCCAACGTTTGATGGTTTTGACATCGTTATTGGTATGGATTGGTTATCCCAACACCGAGCAGAGATTCTTTGCAACGAAAAGATTGTCCGTATTCCTCGTTCAGATAATGAACCACTTATGACTCGTGGCGACAAGAGTGGTGCTGTTGTGAGCATCATCTCTTTTCTTAAGGCCCAAAAGTGCTTACGAAAGGGCCACACTGCTATTTTGGCTCTCGTTACTGACACCTCGAAGAAAAAGAAGGAAATAGAAGATTTTCCAATCGTATGTGACTTTCCTGAGGTATTCCCTGAGGAATTACCTGGCCTTCCGCCTCATCGTTAGGTCGAATTTCAGATCGAGCTAACTCCTGGAGCAGCTCCCGTAGCTCGTGCACCGTATCGCCTAGCTCCATCAGAGTCGAAAGAACTCTCTATGCAATTACAAGGACTCTTGGATAAGGGTCTATTCGTCCTAGCTCTTCGCCCTGGGGAGCTCCAGTCTTGTTTGAGAAGAAGAAAGACGGTACATTCAGAATGTACATCAACTACCGTGAACTCAACAAGATGACGGTGAAGAATCACTATCCTCTTCCACGCATTGACGACTTGTTCGACCAGCTGCAAGGGTCGAGTTACTATTCAAAGATCGATTGAGATCAGGATATCACCAGCTGAGAGTCCGAGAAGAGGATGTCTCTAAAACAGCCTTAGAACCCGTTATGGACACTATGAGTTTTTGATTATGCCTTTCGGGCTAACAAACGCACCTGCGGTCTTCATGGATTTGATGAATAGAGTGTGCAAGCCTTA
The DNA here is from genome assembly GCA_030545235.1 of Helianthus tuberosus. Lineage (NCBI taxonomy): Eukaryota > Viridiplantae > Streptophyta > Magnoliopsida > Asterales > Asteraceae > Helianthus > Helianthus tuberosus. Next base: position 94,717,254 of record CM060368.1, read on the forward strand.
CCTGGACAAGTTCGTCATAGTTTCCATCGACGACATCCTGATCTATTCGAAGAGTCAGGAGGAACACGAGCAGCATCTACGACTCATTTTGGAACTCCTTCGAACAGAACAGCTGTACGACAAGTTTTCAAAATGCGACTTCTGGCTTCGTGAAGTCCATTTCTTAGGCCATGTGGTGAACAAGGATGGGATTCATGTTGATCCATCCAAGGTAGATTCGATCAAGAGCTGGCCTGCACCCCGTACACCAACGGAAATTAGCCAATTCTTGGGCTTGGCAGGTTACTACAGGAGGTTCATTAAGGATTTTTCCAAGATTGCACAGCCTCTCACCTCGCTAACGCAGAAAGGTGTTGTTTATAGATGGGGAAACGCACAGGAATCAGCATTCCAGCACTTAAAGGATAGGCTCTGCAGTGCACCTATTCTTTCATTGCCAGAGGGCACAGACGACTTCGTGGTGTACTGCGACGCATCAATTCAGGGTCAGCATTCCAGCACTTAAAGGATAGGCTCTGCAGTGCACCTATTCTTTCATTGCCAGAGGGCACAGACGACTTCGTGGTGTACTGCGACGCATCAATTCAGGGTCTTGGTTGTGTATTGATGCAGCGGGATAAGGTTATAGCCTACGCTTCACGCCAACTCAAGGTTCATGAAAAGAACTACACTACACACGATCTAGAGCTGGGAGCTGTTATTTTTGCACTTAAGATATGGAGACACTACCGGTATGGTACCAAATGCGCCATCTACACGGATCACCGGAGCCTTGAGCATATCTTCAAACAGAAGGAACTGAATATGCGACAACGACGATGGGTCGAACTACTGAATGACTACGAATGCTCGATCAGGTACCACCCAGGCAAGGCCAATGTTGCGGCTGACGCCCTCAGTCGAAAGGACACTGCACCCAAGCGCGTTCGAGCTTTACAACTCACTATACAGTCTAGTCTTCCTTCTCAGATACGAGATGCTCAGATAGAAGCATTGAAACCAGAAAACGTCAGGGCTGAAGCCCTACGCGGCTCAAGGCAACGCTTAGAACCGAAGGAAGACGGTGCTTACTACGTCACAGGATGCATTTGGGTCCCACTCTATGGCAACCTACGAGAGCTTGTGATGGATGAGGCACACAAGTCTCGCTACTCGGTACATCCTGGTTCGGATAAGATGTACCACGATATCAAAACTACGTATTGGTGGCCTAGCATGAAAGCCCACATAGCAACTTACGTTAGCAAGTGCTTGACTTGTGCGAGAGTAAAGGCGGAATACCAGAAACCTTCAGGCCCCCTTCAACAACCAGAGATACCACAATGGAAATGGGAACAGATTTCCATGGATTTTGTTACTGGCCTGCCTAGATCTCAACGTGGTAACGATACTATTTGGGTGATCGTGGATCGACTCACAAAGTCTGCTCACTTCTTGGCTATCAAGGAAACGGATAAGTTTTCCACCCTAGCAGACATATATCTTAAGGAAGTTGTCTCGAGGCACGGAGTGCCCACCTCTATTATCTCGGATCGAGATGCACGTTTTACATCAGAATTGTGGCAAGCAATGCACAAGTCCTTTGGCTCACGATTAGATATGAGCACAGCTTATCACCCGCAAACGGATGGGCAATCTGAACGTACCATCCAGACCCTCGAAGACATGCTTAGGGCATGTGTGATTGACTTTGGCAACGGCTGGGAAAAGCATCTGCCACTTGTGGAATTTTCATACAACAATAGCTACCACACCAGCATTAAAGCTGCTCCGTTTGAGGCATTGTACGGGCGTAAATGCCGGTTACCTCTTTGTTGGGCAGAGGTGGGGGATAGTCAGATTACTGGTCCAGAACTCGTAGTTGATACTACAGAAAGGATAGCTCAGATACGACCACGTATGGCGGCAGCTCGTGACCGTCAGAAAAGCTACGCCGACAAGGACAGGAAACCACTCGGGCTCCAGGTTGGGGAGCGAGTGCTACTCAAAGTTTCACCCTGGAAGGGTGTGGTTCGTTTTGGTAAACGAGGCAAACTTAACCCACGATACGTCGGACCTTTTGAAGTCATCGAGAAAATAGGCAAGGTGGCCTACAAACTAAACTTGCCAGCAGAACTCAGTGCAGTTCACAACGTTTTCCACGTGTCGAATCTGAAGAAGTGTCTGTCAGATGAGACCCTCATAGTTCCTTTTAAGGAGCTCACTATCGACGAGCAGTTACGATTCGTCGAGGAACCAGTTGAAATCACGGACCAGGAAGTTAAGGTCCTCAAGCGCACTAGAATACCTCTCGTTCGAGTTCGTTGGAACTCCCGTCGTGGCCCAGAGTTCACCTGGGAACGTGAAGATCAAATGAAACAAAAGTATCCCCAATTGTTCACAAACAGTACAACCACTACTGAGGCTGAAGCTACAACGGAATTTCGGGACGAAATTCCAGATCAACGGGGAGAGGATGTGACACCCCAGGAAAACCATGCAACTTAACTAGCTTCCTCAGTGAGTACGCACCAAATTTCGGGACGAAATTTCTTTCAAGTTGGGGATAATGTGACAACCCGAGTTTTCAAGGTCGCTATTCGATTTAACTTCGTACTTATTTGCCAAGTGTGTTTAATAATTATTTGAGGTGCAATATAAGTGTATTCGTGTTATGCATATTATGTGTGTATTAGTTGTGTATATGTTGCATTAATAAGATGATTGAGTATTTATTAAAATTATGGGAACCTCGGCCGAAAACAACCCCCATTCGAAAACACTTCCCTCACGAAAACACTCAAGTGTTTTCGTCATCAATGGGACCAACGAAATCAAGAGTGGGCCTTTGGGCCCAGTAGCGATCCGTTATTTATTCTCTTCAAACCCTTGTGTAAACGTTTTTAATCATCAAACCCTAACTCTCTCCTTAGAGTCGACGGCAACAGGACACTAACCCTTCCCCCCTTTGTGAGATATCATCCGGTTATCAAAGATCTTGGTTAGTGAAATCCCTACTATGTTAATTATTAATTGATCGTTCTTTATGTGTTGTTATTTAGCAGTAGGGTTATATGATATTAATAGTGTTATATGATAATGATTGTGTTATACGATACTGTTTGTGCTCCTGATGATGATCACGCGATGGAAGTAATATTGGGCCGTGAAGTTTGTATGCTAATTAGAGTGCACCTGATAAAAGATTTAACATGATGATGATTGTTTCGATGTGGGTGTATTGTGTGGTTACTAAATCCTTGTTTCATGATTAATGTAAATCAATAATGTTGGGAGGTTATTTGGGCCGTGATACTATTGAATTGCTTGTTCGGTAATATAGACTTATAGGAAATAGATAATGATAAGATAAGAATGGATGACCTTGAATAAGTAAATGGCAGTCATGTAGCCTCATCAAACCATGTGCATTCTAAAAGTAAGTGAAGGCCATGTGAATTAATAAATTTGATCTCATCTAATCATGTGCACATTACAATCATATTGTCAGAATAGTCATAAGTGCTTGTTCATAATTTAATAGTAGGAAGGACCTATGATTATAGCCTGTTAATTATCACATGAAAGATTAAAATGATTAAGGTTTCTTTGGTTGTAACTGTTAGTGTGATGTGATCGAATGGATGTATGTTTGGTAACTGTTTGGAGAATTAATTGTATGCATGTAACTGATTCCCTAAATCATGGCCACTTATAACTAATCGCACAAGCTTCCCGTTGCACAAGAAGTCCAATCGCACAAGAAGTCTGTAGTCGCACAAGATAAATGGACCGCACAAGATGTTGTTATGTTCACTTGTTTGGGCCGTATTTGTATGTTTGGGTTTTCTGTTCATGTGGGCCGGGTGTATTACTGAATCGCACAACATGATGTGGGTCGCACAAGGCTGTGCCGACCGCACAACATGTTGGGCCGCTTGTTATTGGGCTTTACCTTTGGATCATACAAGTATCAGATGTTATGGAATTGACTGCTAATATGTTTACGTGCATTGTGTGTTTGCCATGATCTATATGTGTTAATCACCTGCTAGCTTATGTGATATTTATGTGCACTACTTGAAACCAAAACCTGACTTGTATGGTAACCATGTTAGGACGTGGTTGACCACTAGCAGCTAGACTTGACCTTTCTGTGTATCTGCCGAGCAAACCAAGGTGAGTTCACACTAGCCAAGGCATGGGATTCCCAGGGGGTGGGAATGGGATTGAATAACTACTCATACAACTATTACTATTAAACAAATTATTACTGTCCTCGGTTGAAGGGCACGTACGTAAAACCTACGTACAGTTATACTTACTACTGTCCTCGGATTGAAGGGCACGTACGTAAAGCCTACGTACACGATCTTAAGACCATCACCTCTATCAAAGGAAGTCCCTCAATTATCGACTTAATCGCCGAGGCCTAGGGCAAGCGGGTCATTAGTTAATAGCGCTATTAGGTTTAACAAACCTCACACCGTGCCAGTCGGACGGGCGTGTACTAATGGACTATGGGCAAAGGGTCAATGCTGATAGACATTGACTTAGGGCACCTCTTACATTTTCGTAGCAGTCGATACGCGTGGTCTTGTAATACATGGGGTAGCCCCCACGGCCGAAATGCCAGATAACTATCATGGGGTAGCCCCCACGGCTGGATTGCCAGAATTAATGGGTTAAACAACTTACATTTTCAAATATGGGGTAACCCCCACGGCAGGGATGCCAGTTAAAGGAACTATTTTTGGAACAACTAAAACCAACAACCAACTGTGAACTCGCTCAACTTTGTTGTTGATTCGTTGCTACATGCCTTGCAGGTCATTAGGTACCCATGGAGCTTGCACAGGGAGGAACGGTCGTTGTGGGACATGGCGATTTGTGCCATGCTTTAAACATTACTTTATTTCATATTTAATACTTGCTATGGGTTTTACAAATTATGCTTCCGCTAAACACTTAACTATGCTTTGGTTTTTGAAGACCTTTCATATCGGTTTGTTGAATTATGTTTACTTACATGCTTGTTCAATATGATTGGTGGCTTGATCCTGGTCAGTCACGCCTCCAAGCGGTGATACTCCGCATGTGGAATTTGGGGGTGTGACATTTTGTGTGCTGAACAAGGCTTTAGGAGATCATTACAAGTGTAAAGGCCAGGTTTATTGCTTGGAAACCACACATACTTGGCCAACACACAAGAAAAACAAGGGGCTGATCAGTTTGCTGGTTCTAAGACTATTTACGGACCGCAAGCAGTACATCCATACGGTCCGCAAGCCCTGTTCAGGGGCTGAAGTTTGTTTTTTGATAGCTTTGGCCCCTGAACTTGATTCATCGCGTTTCGGCACTTCTAGCACTCGTTAACCCCATTTTCAAGCTCCATGATGATTTTAAAGATATTTAACTTGAATTATGCTAAAAAATGTCACGGATGTCGGTTCGTTTGGTCATACGATCACATTTTTCGGTGAAATACGACGAAACTTGAACGGACACGAAAACAATCCAAATTGCGCGGCGAATGGTATTTTTGCATTCCTATCACTAAAATACAATATTTTAGTGATTACAAAAATTTTTGGATGTCCGGATATGGTCAGAAATGTGACATCTGTGGCTCTACAACCATCAAACAAATACCAAATCAATGAAATATTGTGTTTCATACTTGTGATTTTTATAAATATGTGTATCATTTGCACATCAATTCTCGTTCGATTTCGAGCTCTAAATCGCTTTCTGGAAAGTTATACGCGAACTGATGCGTAAACGTAATCAGTTTAACACGAAAAACACTCCAGAATAGTGACATGGGCTTAACGTACCTTAAATAACCTTTACATAACTTAGAAATAAGTTTTGGAAGGTTTGGTGTGTCGACATCAAGTTTATTCTCTTACAGGGACTAATTTCGACAAACTGCGAAAATATGCCGATTCGTACTGTAACAAACCTTCCAGAATATGATCATAAGTTAAAAATGCCCTAAATATCCTTTACATAGCTTAGAAATAGGCTTTGAGGTGTTTGGTGCGCAAAAATAAACTAATTTGATCAACAGGGACTAAAAGCGTCAAAAAGTACATAAGTTTGAATTTTCGCGCATATCTTACATTCTAAATATATCCGGACATCCAAAAAATTTTTTAATCATTAAAATATCTTATTTTAGTGATTGGCATGCTAAATTTCCATTCGTCGCTTAATTTGGATCGTTTTTGCGTTCGTTACGACTTCCGTCGTAATTAACCGAACAACGCAACCGTACGACCAAACGAACCGACATCTGAGATGTTTTTGAGCATATTTTAAGTTCCCTATATTTTAACTTCATTTTAGAGCCTTGAAATGGGGTTAACGGGGCTTAAACGTGTCCAAAATGCATCAAAAACTAAGTTTTGGGCATTCAGGGACTAAAATTGTAAATCTGTGAAACTTGCTAGGCCTGGGGCGTAAGCCTAAGCTTATTCTTATGCGGCCCGTGTCAGACCTTCAGCATAGAAACATTGAATCTGGCTTTCCAGCCTGTTTTTGATGGTTTTAATCATAGATTTGCAATACCATTTGATGGTATTTCATGTCCCCGTTGTTTTTAAAACCTTGTGCCCAAGTGTATGGCCAAGATCGAAGCACGAATTGCGAGGAACGATCATAACGGTTGTGGGATTTCTATAAATACCCAACACTTTCATTCCTTTCAACTCACAATCTGATTCAATTGCTCTAAGTTGGGGTTTAACACTTCATACCTGTGCAAATTGGATTAAGATCTTCCTAGCTTGGACCCTTTGTAAGTTTCTTTCGTGCTTTTATTGCGTTTTTAAGCGTAAAAGTCAAACAGTTTTTGACTTTCTGCTTTGACAAGTCTTTGGTCAACACAAAGTTCGTTTGAACTTTGCAACATGAACATAATCACGATGGTCATAGTCCCTTGTGACTATACCTACTGATTACCACGTTGATTAGGTATAGTGACGAGTCATAGTTTCGGTCAAAATGCGTATTCAAGCGTATTTTGCAACAAAACTATTCTTGGGTATCAAAACCCTTTGTTTTTATATCAAAACCTGTTTTCTAACTTAGTTAAACATGTTCCAACATGTTTAGCTCGTCACTTTTAATTTAGTGCTTGTGAAGAGTCGTAAGTCAAGCGGTCTAAACAACCGCTTAGACTTTCGAACCCGACCCGTTTGGTCGATCATTAGGATCCGACCAAACATATTTTGTGACCATAGTTGTATAGGGAATAACCTTCCGAGGTTATACGTTATGGTCACTTCGTTTAGTTAGTTGTATGATAGGTAATTTATATGCCTTAGGAAAATGACCAAAATGCCCTTTTTACGCATAAATTCATTTTAAGCATATGTAACCTAAATTTTTACATCTAAATTGATTAGGTAACATTATTAGACATGTTAAGGCATATAATACTTGTCATAGGACTAGTTAGGCGGTCCGAACGCGTTTTACGCGATCGACACATTAAAGTAGCGTAAGCTACCTAAACGGGTCGTAATGGGTCGTAAGCACTTAGGATAGGTTTCGATTTAGAATGTAGGCTTTGTTAAGCCATATTACATGAGTTCCTATACTCATTTGGTTTACGAAAACTCATTCTATCCGATCTTCCGATTTAGGTCCGGTTTATTAACATTGTTACCTATATTAGGTGCCGTTTGATTTCGTGATCCCTCTAGCTTTGCTTGGTTGTTATTCAAGACTTCTAAGCATCCTCAAGTGAGTACATAGTCCCCTCTTTTACTGTTTTCAAATGTTTTGGGGTGAAACATGTGTGCCTATTTGTTATTTTCATATGATTATACATGTTAGTACTTATCTTTTGACAAATTGAATGGTTATCTATGGTTTAAACACTAATTTTTTTCAAAGATTATAAAATTAATTGTTGGATTGTACTTGTCTTATTCATTCATCAAGCCGATTGGTAGTACGATATAGCGCTATAGGACTAGACACCCCATTCCTGTTGTATGGAATGTCAGAAACCAAATTTTATCCAAGTAGAAATTGCCTTTGTGGTATTTCTATAGTCTCTAAGGTGTAGTTTGATACACTAAGGTTTGAATGAATACTAAATCACATTTTCTTTTGTATATTTCGATATACTTCCAAAGTATAGTTTGATGTGCTCCCATATGTGATATTATTTACCAAAGTATAATTTGATATACTATGTACAAAACTAACATATATTTTAGTATATTATTGGCCTTGTTATTTACTAAAGCATAGTTGATATGCTATTTTCAAACCAAAACATAGTTGATATGTTATTTTCAAAACCAAAACATAGTTGATATGTTATTTTCAAAATCAAAGCATAGTTGATATGTTATTTTCAAAACCAAAGCATAGTTTGGTATGTTATTTACAAAACCAAAGTATAAATTGATTATACATGAACATTTTTACATTGGTGGTTTGTTTGGGTAAGTGATTTAAATAACGAGGCGTGTGTAATATGATAAAAGCATGGTGGATACGCCGCTGGTACTTCCTATATATAAGTGCTTTTATCATATTACATATCGTAGCGTTATTTAAACCATCTCAATTTTGACATATTACATTTTATCATATCTTTACAAAACATTGTTTTACAAACAACATATTTTATACAAACTCATTTTTACTTGATTATTTATTTAATCATGCATTATTTTTTTATATCATCTGTTTTCTTATCAATTTTCGTATGATTTCTAAAAGAAATTATTTTAAGGTTCATGACTATTTTTGTTAAACATTATTCTTTAAACTTACAAGTCATGAATCCTATTTAAATAACACCTATGTATCTCACAGGCATTTTTATGCTGACGTACCTATTTTCACATGTGTTTCAGGTGCTGTTATTAGATAATCATGATGCAAACATAGAATTGGACGAGGGCCTTAGTGACAATAAAAGATGCAAGCCTAGTTAATTAAGTTATGTTTCTTTGTTTTTAAGACATTGTAACCTCTTTTAATTCAATAAAACAAAACTTCAATTTCCATGTGTTATGAAACAATGATTCTTTTACAACACTCCCCGACAATTCCGCCGTGATTTGTTTATTTACGCGGTCGGGGTGTGACAGAAGAGTTGGTATCAGAGCTCATGGTTATAGGGAATTAGGTTATTAGTAATGCTTTGACCTAGTCTATAACCTTCCTAGGACCTTAACACAAGATTCTTGTGTTTAGATCTTAAAACAATACCGTCACTTATCCTTATGTGACAACCACAACAAGAACAAAAATTTCAAATCCGCTTTAAAAACCAATCATATGTTCTAGGATGATTTATTATAAGGTTTTGAACCCTCTAAGTTTTCAAAATCTAGTCAAAGTTGGGTCTTATAATGTGAACACGTGCAATCTGGAAGAGTGGATGCCTGTACTCTGAGTTTTCTATCTAAGGCTAGAGTGTTCGTACAAATCCAAATAATCGGACCAGTCACTCTTACCTGGGAACTCTTGGGGTGAGTGTCCACTTATAGGCTAAAGTATGTCTTCGCGATACATTAATATGACCCACTTACTTTGATTAGTCACCGTCTCATTTGTTTGCCTTAGGTAACAAACAAATGATCGCAATTTCTATGCGTTGTCATTCTGTTTTGATTATCCGATATCATTTCACTTGTTTCCTCCCATGTCTTCCATTATCTTCATGATGCCTCTTCATCGCAACAACACTCAAATGTCCGAACTAGGTGCTACAATCGCTCAACAAATAGGCATCGTACTCCAGAGGACCGTTGATTTAGCTATCACCATGACTCGCCTCAGGGATGAAGCCGTACAAGGGAACTGCTCCTTGGTGTAATCAATGCAACCGTCATCATCCGAATCAAATACCCTGTTTCAAATGTACCTACTGTGGATGATGGGGACATTTGGTTGACGTGTGCCGCTTTGTTATCCAAAACAAAGCTGTTGCAAATCTTGCTGCTGCTTTGAATAATCTGAATCTTATGCTTTTGTTTCTTTTGTTTTTCTTGAACTCTGGAAAAATCGGTTTTGTTTATAAATAAAATCGTTGTTCGCAATTCTGATGTACAAGTGTAGTTACATGTGTGTATGGCATTCCCCTACGATACCTACACCAAAGAACTATGTTCTTTACAAACTACTCTTGTAGTTCTCCCATTCATGTGATCGCTCATGATTTCCTCGAAAAATTCTAAGTACTCATTTCATTCTAAGAAACAAAGTACAGAATATAAGTGACAATTTTAGACGATTACTCAAAATGTCACTTTGAATCCTTGGTTAGATAACTAAGGGTATTTTTCGATCTCATACCCATATCCTTTCATTCTAGTTTCCATAACAACATACATAGTATATGTTTTCAAAAACAACCTTCATGATTTCAAAATATTTCATATAGCTTGAAAACATTTTTAACATAGTATATTTATTTAATATATCAAATGCATGATTTCAAAAGCATTATTCATGTTTACAAAAACCTTATGCATAATTTCAAAATTCGTCTCGCATGATTTTAAAACATTTTATAAATATACTTACCTAATACACCTACCTTATGATTTCAAAAGTATTATGTAAGGTTTCAAAAACATTAAACACATTTCTAAAAGAACCCCATGCACAGTTTTCAAAAACATTCTGCTCGTATGATTGATTTAACATACGTAGTACTCAACCTCCAAATTCTGCTTCATATGTCGCCTTGGCATATCTAGCATCTCAACTTCATGAGCATTTTACCTCATGTTTTGACTTAAGCACGTCCAGTGCAAGGTTTCGAAACATCTTCCAGTTCCAAAATCCATATAGGATCTTCTATCTTCACAATTAGATCCTTGTGGATGATTATCGCTCAAATCGGAGTCCTTAATTGAATTCATTGTATGCTTTAATACGTACATTACGATTCAATAAGGACAAAGCCGAATTCCTATTAAGATCTTCCTATCTACATAGTTAGATTCTTAAAGATGTTTAAAGTGTCAAATGAAATCCATGGATTGGATTCCTGGTGTGCTCTAGATACATGTGCACAATTAACAAGAAAATTAACAAAATGATAACAAATTGAAGACCAAGATAAATAATTATGTGATTACGTGATTATGTTTTATGTGTTTTGTTTTTGTGTAATCTGAATCCAAATCCTCGTAGAATTTTCCATATCTTCATATGAGGGATTCATAGTAGGATATCCAAAGGTACTACCTTAAATCCTTAATGGGCTTCTACGTAATAGATAAGACCCTTGGATTATATAGTACCATTCCATAATTCGAAGGAGACCCCTTGAGTGGTCTAGTTAAAAAGATTGATTCAAAATTTGGCTGGGAATGTCATGTGATGATATAGCTGAAAAGATTCCTTGGTGGTCTATTTAAAGAGATCATTTGTTGATTTAATTAAAAAGACCATATGGTGGTCTAGTCACACTCATCACAGGTTTGTTCATTTGGTTTTCCCCTACACATTATGAAATGCACTGTGTGGACTATGCAAGGAATTACGTAATTATGGATGCATACATAATTATGAAATTTAGTGCACGGAAACCACAGTAAGATTTATCATGTGTAAGAACCGATAGTGGCAACAATAACGAAACGTGAACAATGTAATGGAGGTACGGTGGACGCACCAATGGCGCTTCATATACTTGTATATAAGTGTCCCTCTTACATTGCAAGCATGATGTTATTTAAAGTTACTAGAAGTTCAGAACCCTAACCAGTGTTGTTTTATCTTTTCGACTTCATGTTTCGAGCTATCATGAGTTTCCTCTAAATAAATTTCGGGACGAAATTTCCTGAAGTAGGGGAGACTGTGACATCTGTGGCTCTACGACCATCAAACAAATACCAAATCAATTAAATATTGTGTTTCATACTTGGGATTTGTATAAATATGTGTATCATTTGCACATATCAATTCTCGTTCGATTTCGAGCTCTAAATCGTTTTCTGGAAAGTTATACGCGAACTGATGCGTAAACGTAATCAGTTTAATGCGAAAAACACTCCGAAACAGTGACATGGGCTTAAAATACCTTAAATAACCTTTACATAACTTAGAAATAAGTTTTGGAAGGTTTGGTGTGTCGAAATCAAGTTTATTCGCTTACAGGGACTAATTTCGACAAACTGTGAAAGTATGCCGATTCGTACTGTAACAAACCTTCAGGAATATGATCTAAAGTTAAACATGCCCTAAATATCCTTTACATAGCTTAGAAATAGGCTTTGAGGTGTTTGGTGCGCAAAAATAAACTTATTTGATAAACAGGGACTAAAAGCGTCAAAAAGTGCATAAGTTTGCATTTTCGCGCATATCTTATGTTCTGAATATATCCGGACATCCAAAAATTTTTGTAATCATTAAAATATCTTATTTTAGTGATTGGCATGCTAAATTTACATTCGTCGCTTAATTTGGATCGTTTTTGCGTTCGTTACGACTTCCGTCGTAATTAACCGAACAACGCAACCGTACGACCAAAGGAACCGACATCCGAGATGTTTTTGAGCATATTTTAAGTTCCCTATATTTTAACTTCATTTTAGAGCCTTGAAATGGGGTTAACGGGGCTTAAACGTGTCAAAAATGCATCAAAAACCAAGTTTTGGGCATTTAGGGACTAAAATTGTAAATCTGTGAAACTTGCTAGGCCTGGGGCGTAAGCCTAAGCTTATACTTACGTGGCCCGCGTCAGACCTTCAGCACAGAAACATTGAATCTGGCTTTCCAGCCTGTTTTTGATGGTTTTAATCATAGATTTGCAACACCATTTGATGGTATTTCATGTCCCCATTGTTTTTAAAACCTTGTGCCCAAGTGTATGGCCAAGATCGAAGCACGAATTGAGAGGAACGATCCTAACGGTTGTGGGATTTCTATAAATACCCAACACTTTCATTCCTTTCAACCCATAATCTGATTCAATTCCTCTAAGTTGGGGTTTAACACTTCATACCTGAGCAAATTGGATCAAGATCTTCCTAGCTTGGACCCTTTGTAAGTTTCTTTAATGCTTTTATTGCGTTTTTAAGCGTAAAAGTCAAACAGTGTTTGACTTTATACTTTGACCAGTCTTTGGTCAACACAAAGTTCGTTTGAACTTTGCAACATGAACGTAATCACGATGGTCATAGTCCCTTGTGACTATACCTACTGATTACCACGTTGATTAGGTATAGTGACGAGTCATAGGTTCGGTCAAAATGCGTATTCAAGCGTATTTTGCAACGAAACTATTCTTGGGTATCAAAACCCTTTGTTTTGATATCAAAACCTGTTTTCTAACTTAGGTGCTGTTTGTTTTTGCAGACAAAAAATGTCTGTAGTCTGATTTCAGCTGATTTTATGTCTGCAACTGAAGATGTGGTCTGAAGGTCTGCAAGATGAAAATATAATACTGTTTGTTTTATAAACTGGATATCGTCTGTATAAGCTGAAAATTATTTATCATACTTATCACAATTGATAACATTCAAGTTACATATAATAATAATAAAAAAAAAGCTTATCACAATATGAAAAGAGATGAGGACAATCACTTCAAATCCGGTACAAATTGCCAACGTGATTTGGGGTAACCTGTGAAACACTTCAATAAACAAACAAACAAAGTATATTTCAAGATTATAAAGTAATTTACTCCTAAGTTTTCAAAGAAAAACAAAAACACCAAAATAAACTACCTGAAACAAAGGGTTTGAATTCAAGGGTTCCACCAATTGATGATCATCTATGGAAGATACCCAGTTCAAATGATTGATGAGAGAGATAAAGTGGATAATATAGAGAGCGTTGAGAGTACTGTGGTGGCCGGAGCAGATCTATGGCGGCGGGAGGAGAAGAGATGTGTGGCGGGGAACAACAGCGCCGGCCGGAGAACAGCAGCGGCGGCCGGAGCAGATCTGTGGCGGCGGCCGGAGCAGATCTATGGGGGCGGGAGGAGAAGGGAGTGAGTCTGATTTTGGGGAGTGGATGTTTGAAGATCTGGTGGGTTGTGAAGATGTTAGATGTGAGCTTTTTTTTTTAAGCTAATAAAAGCCATTTTCAGATCTTCTTTAAAAAAAAAAAAACAAACAGTCTTCAAGGCCTTATGTCTGCCCGCCTACAGACATAAGCTCCTTGCAGAATTTTTAAGCAAAAACAAACAGCCCCTTAGTTAAACATGTTCCAACATGTTTAGCTCGTCACTTTTAATTTAGTGCTTGTGTAGAGTTGTAAGTCAAGCGGTCTAAACAACCACTTAGACTTTCGAACCCGACCCGTTTGGTCGATCATTAGGATCTGACCAAACATATTTTGTGACCATAGTTGTATAGGGAATAACCTTCTGAGGTTATACGTTATGGTCACTTCGTTTAGTTAGTTGTATGATAGGTAATTTATATGCCTTAGGAAAATGACCAAAATGCCCTTTTTACGCATAAATTCATTTTAAGCATATGTAACCTAAATTTTTACATCTAAATTGATTAGGTAACATTATTAGACATGTTAAGGCATATAATACTTTTCATAGGACTAGTTAGGCGGTCCGAACGCGTTTTACGTGAACGACACGTTAAAGTAGCATAAGCTACCAAAACGGGTCGTAATGGGTCGTAAGCACTTAGGATAGGTTTCGATTTAGAATGTAGGCTTTGTTAAACCATATTACATTAGTTCCTATACTCATTTGGTTTACGAAACCTCATTCTATCCGATCTTCCGATTTAGGTCCGGTTTATTAACATAGTTACCTATATTAGGTGCCGTTTGATTCCGTGATCCCTCTAGCTTTTCTTGGTTGTTATTCAAGATTTCTAAGCATCCTCAAATGAGTACATAGTCCCCTCTTTTACTATTTTCAAATGTTTTGGGGTGAAACATGTGTGCCTATTTGTTATTTTCATATGATAATGCATGTTAGTACTTATCTTTTGACAAATTGAATGGTTATCTATGGTTTAAACACTAATTTTTTTCAAAGATTATAAAATTAATTGTTGGATTGTACTTGTTTTATTCATTCATCAAGCCGATTGGTAGTACGATATAGCGCTATAGGACTAGACACCCCATTCCTGTTGTATGGAATGTCAGAAACCAAATTTTATCCAAATAGAAATTGCCTTTGTGGTATTTCTATAGTCTCTAAGGTGTAGTTTGATACACTAAGGTTTGAATGAATACTAAATCACATTTTCTTTTGTATATTCCGATATACTTCCAAAGTATAGTTTGTTGTGCTCCCATATGTGATATTATTTACCAAAGTATAATTTGATATACTATGTACAAAACCAACATATATTTTAATATACTATTGGCCTTGTTATTTACTAAAGCATAGTTGATATGCTATTTTCAAACCAAAACATAGTTGATATGTTATTTTCAAAACCAAAGCATAGTTTGATATGTTATTTACAAAACCAAAGTATAAATTGATTATACATGAACATTTTTACATTGGTGGTTTGTTTGGGTAAGTGATTTAAATAACGAGGCGTGTGTAATATGATAAAAGCATGGTGGATACGCCGCTGGTACTTCCTATATATAAGTGCTTTTATCATATTACATATCGTAGCGTTATTTAAACCATCTCAATTTTGACATATTACATTTTATCATATCTTTACAAAACATTGTTTTACAAACAGCATATTTTATACAAAATCATTTTTACTTGATTATTTATTTAATCATGCATTATTCTTTTATATCATCTGTTTTTTTATCAATTTTCGTATGATTTCTAAAAGAAATTATTTTAAGGTTCATGCCTATTTTTGTTAAACATTATTCTTTAAACTTACAAGTCATGAATCCTATTTAAATAAAACCTATGTATCTCACAGGCATTTTTATGCTGACGTACCTATTTTCATATGTGTTTCAGGTGCTGTTATTAGATGATCATGATGCAAAGATTGGATTGGACGAGGGCCTTAGTGACAATAAAAGATGCAAGACTAGTTAATTAAGTTATGTTTCTTTGTTTTTAAGAAATTGTAACCTCTTTTAATTCAATAAAACAAAACTTCAATTTCCATGTGTTATGAAACAATGATTCTGTTACAACACTCCCCGACAATTCCGCCTCGATTTGTTGTTTTACACGGTCGGGGTGTGACAAGAACGCAAGATATGCACACAGATGCATACTTTCGCAGTTTTGACGCTTTTAGTCCTTATGATCAAATAAGCGTATTTTCGCATACCGAACCCCTCAAAACTTATTTCTAAGCTATTTTAAATGTATTTAGAGTATGTTTAGCTTATGATATTTTTCCAGAGTGTACGTTGCTATACGAATTGGCAGACTTTTACAGTTTGTCGCAAATAGTCCCTGTGATCGAATAAACTTGTTTTTGTCATACCAAACCCTTCAAAACTTATTTCTAGGTTATGTAAAGGATATTTAGGGTATGTTAAGCTTATGTCACTATTCCGGAGTGTATGTTTCATTAAACTGATTACGTTTACGTAAAACTTCCAGAAAAAGCTTCCCGAGAGTTCGAAATTATACGAAATTTGATATGTGTACTTGTCACATGTAATTGTACAAATCCCGAAAATGAAACACAAGATTTCATTGGGTTCACATTTGTATGATGGTTGTAAAGGCACAACTATCACAGTCTCTCCTACTTTAGGAAATTTCGTCCCGAAATTTAATTTAGAGGAAACTTGTAGGAACAGATGTGGATAATTCGCTTTCAATTAAATCCTCCGTTCCCTAAGTAAAACTCTGGGCCATGTCTGGATTTCCAGCGAACTTTGTTATTCGTACTCGTTTGTTGTTTATAGGGAAGAGTTCAGATCCGAGATTTAAACTTCCTTTCAATTGGTTTATGTATGATTGTACCGAACCTCAAGAGTGCCATGTAAATGTCAAAATCATGTCCTTGTTGTAGTAAAATATGGAGAGCGTGTGATTTCGACAAGGAGTTGGAGTTTCGATCTACGGATAGAAAGTATGTTTCCTATGAAGACTATAATAGGAAACTTGTGTGTGCTCGAAATTTGGAGTCGGAGAGATAAAACAACATTGGTCAAGTTCCTGAACTTCTAGTAACTTAAATAACGTTACGCTTGCAATGTAATAAGGAACACTTATATTTAGGAAGTACCATGGGCGTTGTAACGCCCTGCTTTTTCATACTTTCCATAATTAGAAAGCTCGCCTTGTAATGTTATTTTTGGAAATCTTGTATTCTTGTAATCTTCTTTTCGTTGTAATCGTTGTAAAATCCGAGACTTGGATCATAAATAAAAATCATATGTCTTTAAATTCACATTCTACATATTCATACATGCTCATACGTTCGAATTCATTGTACATCGAATCCTTATTCGTAATTCATACGCATACGATACTTATTTACAATACATGTCCATGCTTGTTCTTAAATTACTGATACTTAAAAACCCCTAATAATATGCTTATTTACACAACGATTAATCATCTAATATGTGACATATACTTGTCACTTACAAACATATTACATACTTGTACATCACACTTTTTACATAGTTAAATCATGTTTTATTCCATGTTATACCTTATTACGAGTTAAGGAAAACATTGTTACATATTATTGCATAACTTAAACAATAAAAGGGCACATTATAATGTTAAAAAAATTTAAAAAATATATGGCAGCCCCTATTAGCGCAAATCAGCCCTTATTGGGTTGGTTTTGTGGGCTTGTTTCAAGGTTTAACCCCTTCTAAACACTTCCAAAGCCCAACCCATTGAAACCCTAATCCCTTCCCTATATAATAAGCACTTCCCCACTCCTTATTCCACTTTTACAAGTCTCCAAACACTTCAAAACCCCTCCCAAACTCAGCTGAGTTTCAGCCACGTTTTTTAAAGTTCCAGCCATAAAAAGTGAGTTTTAACTCACTTCCACTTCAATTTTCTTCTTGTTTCTTCTTCTACAACACTTGGATAGCCTCCAGGAAGGTTCTCACAAGTTTGCTTGGGCAAACTAAGGTGAAACCTCACCATTTTTGAGGTCCAAAGTGCACCTAAATTCTGCTCATTTTTATCTTCATGTTTTGGAAGAAAACTCGTGTTTTCTTCATACATTCCTATGTCCTTATGCCACTAATCAAGACTATGATTATGTGTGCTTAAAAACAAAGTTGTAACATGTAAATCTAGAGGTTTAATCCTTAAAAACTTTCTATTTTAATAAGGTTTTAACCTACAAGTGATGAACAAGTCCTACACTTGAAGTTGTGTGATTATTTGGATAGCTTGGGCTATCCTACCTACAAATCCACACATCACTTGATGTTTTCTTAGTTAGATAGTATGTATTTCAATTCCTTAATGTAAGTTCATGACCATCCTTGTTGTCTTATGACAACTTGTGTATTGGTGAAACACAAGAGGTTCCTAAATGGAAGATTTACCTTCTTACCTCATGCATGACTTCTATGACATTCTTGTATGATAATGGACTAGAACTTATAAATATATACTATATAGAATATATAATACTTATAGTAACCAAACTTTTGATGGTAACCTAATGGTTAGTTGTCAAAATGATAGGTTACACCATCTAAGAACATAGTACTCGTTACGATTCTAATGGGTACTTTAACCAATGAAAACATTCAAACCCACATGGGTTTCATAGTGTCAAAAACGAGTGTTATGTGCTAGATGGTTATTTTCTCATATATTTACTTTCCATATACTTTTAAATTCCAAATTCCAACTCTACACATACCTTGAACTCCAAACCGTATACATTCAACCTCCTAAACTCATTCACTCGTCAACACTTGGATAATCGGAAGAATTAGCAATTTTGTGAGTATAGTTGAACCCCCTTTTCGTTTACCACCTTTTGGGGTGTAACATGCTAATCTATAAAAACTTACACTTAACTTTATTCTTAAATGCACAAACATTCCTTATACATGCATGCCTACTTGATTACTTGATACTTTAACCTTGGGGTTATACATTTTGTGTTAGACTTATCATTAACTTCGTACGAGCCTATCCTTGACATATATAGATAGCGCTATAGGATTAACGCACCGCCTGTAAACTTCGGGTTATGTTAAGAGCTTATTGCGTTTCATCATTGGTTTGATTAGTTAAACACATGCTGATTTTATTGTTTATCTTGTTTCAATAGCTTGCCATGTGGAATTGTTTAAAACTTATCTTTTTATGCTATGTATGAAAACCTATCTACTCGCCAATAAATATTTGTATTGAACTATACTTTTTAATATGTTACAGGTTGATGATGACGATGCTATGAAACTGAAGTAGTGATGATGCCTAGATACACATATAGACGTTTTAGGCTTTAAAATGTTGTATAAATTTTTATACTTGTTTGTTGTATTGTTTTTCTTGTATCGAACATGTTGTATTTCAAGTTCCATGTATTGTAACATTTTGTTATGAATGAAATCAATCTATTTTAATTCTATTGTCACAATTAGCGTTATGTGTGATGAGCAATCTTTCTTCGTCTCACTCCGATGTTTCCGTCATCGGTTAGGGTGTGACAGGCGTATATGCCCTTATTACATTGTTCACGTTTTGTTATTCTTATCAATATAGGTTCTTACACATGACAAAACTTGTTGTGGTTTCTGTGCACTGAATTCCATAATTATGTATGCATCCATAATTACGTAATTCCTTGCACAATCCGCACAGTTCATTTTATAATGTGTAGGGGAAGAAAATCAAACGAATAATCCTGTGATGACTTTGACTAGACCACCATAGGGTCTTTTTAACTAGATCAACGAATGATCTCTTTAAATAGACCACCAAGGAGTCTCTTCAACTAGATCACCAAAGGATCTCTTTAACTAGATCGACGAATGATCTCTTTAAATAGATTGACGAACAATCTCTTTAACTAGACCACCAAAGGGTCTCATCAACTAGATCACCAAAGGATCTCTTTAACTAGATCGATGAATGATCTCTTTAAATAGATTGATGAACAATCTCTTTAACTAGACCACCAAAGGGTCTCTTTAACTATATCAACACATGATATCTTTAACTAGATCAACACATGATCTCTTTAACTAGATTGATGAATCAATCTCTTTAACTAGACCACCAAAGGATCTCTTTAACTATATCAACACATGATATCTTTAACTAGATCAACACATGATCTATTTAACTAGATTGACGAAGCAATCTCTTTAACTAGACCACCAAAGGGTCTCTTTAACTATATCAACACATGATATCTTTAACTAGATCAATGCATGATCTCTTTAACTAGATTGATGAATCAATCTCTTCAACTAGACCACCAAAGTGTCTCTTTAACTATATCAACACATGATATCTTTAACTAGATCAACGCATGATCTCTTTAACTAGATTGATGAATCAATCTCTTTAACTAGACCACCAAAGGGTCTCTTTAACTATATCAACGAATGATATCTTTAACTAGATCAACGCATGATCTCTTTAACTAGATTGATAAATCAATCTCTTTAACTAGACTACCAAAGGGTCTCTTTAACTTTGGAATAGTACTTTAAAATCCAAGGGTCTTAACTATTGCATAGAAGCCCATTAAGGATTTAAGATAGTACTTTTGGATATCCTTCTAAGAATCCATTATATGAAGATATGGAAGATTCTACGAGGATTTGGATAGCGAGCATTTGGATCACACATAATCACATAATTGTCAACTTGGTCATCAACTTGTTATCAACTTGTCATTGATTTGTACACATGCATCTAAAGTACACCAGGAATCCAATCCATGGACTTCAATTAGTACTTTAAACATCCTCAAGAATCTAACTATGAAGATATGAAGATCTTATAAGGATTATGGAATTCGTGTAGCGAGAAATTGTTTCGAAACCTTGTACTAGATATGTTGAGTCAACATACGAATTGAAGTGTTCATGAAATCAAGGTGCTAGATATGCTAAGTCAACATATGAAGCAAAAAGGATCCTTGAAATCAATGTGACAGGCATGCTAAGTCAACATACAAAGCAGAATGTCCTTGAAAATCGTGTACTACGTATGCTAAGTCAACATACGAGCAGAATGTTCTTGAAAATCGTGTACTACGTATGCTAAGTCAACATACGAGTAGAATGTTCTTGAAAATTATGCATGGGATCTTTGAAAATATTTTTAATATTTTTGAAACCTTATGTAATGTTTTTGAAATCATGTACTAGGTATATTAGGTAAATATGTTTATAAAATGTTTTAAAACCATGGATGATTTTGAGATCATGTATGAGGTTTTTGAAAACATGGATAATGTTTTTGAAATTATGCACTTGGTATATTAGGTAAATATATTATGTTAAAATGTATTTAAACCATATGAAATGTTTATGAAATCATGAGTGATGTTTTGAAATCATATACTATGTATATTGTTATGAAAACCGGAATGTAATGATATGTACATAAACATATCGCATAAGACCAATTAAGGACTTATGGAAGTACCCTTAGGTATCCGATCAAGGATTTAAAGTGGTACTCTGAGTATTCGTCAAGAGTGACAACTTGTACCTTGTACTCTATTTCTTAGAAGAAATGAGTACTTAGGATTTTTTTTTTTGTGGAGACCGTGAGCGATCACAAAAATGGAAGAACTACAAGATTAGTTTGTCTTGCAAGGAACATGGTTCCTTGGTGTCAGTATCGTAGGGGTATGTCATTCATACATGTAACCACATTTGTTTTCGTACATTGAAATGCGAATAAAGATTTATTTATAAACCAAACTAATTGTTTCAAAGTTCTTGGATAAAAGAAGTAAAACATAAAGTTCAGTCATTTCAAAGCAGCATCGTCTTCCAGTTAGCCAAATGCTCATCCACGGGCTGGATTTGCATTAATAAGCTTTGGGCAATTGTTTCTGAAATGGCCCATCTCGCCACAGTTGTAGCAAGAACCAGGTGGAAAACGAGCTTGAGCAGGGTTGGCCTGAGGTTGGTTTTTGGACCACCTTGGTTCGGGGTAGTTCGACAAGCATTTGCCAAATGACCAAGTCGCCCACATGATGCACACTGACGACACTGCAGGTGAGCTTGGTGGTGAGCATTACACCTGTTGCACAGCGGTGCAGTACTAGCATAGGTTTTTCTAGCAAGGGGCTGTGCTGGTTGGTTAGGTGCAGCTTGATTGTTTTGAGCAACTACAGCGAAGTTCTGCGAAGCCTTATGCTTTTTTGACTTATTGGAGGATTCAGTCTTGTTATCCTTTGATTTAGTCTTGTCTGTTGGTTTCTTATCGCCCTTTCGGAAAAGTTTACCCTTCCTAACTTGAGATTCAGTCAGGGTAGCGGATAGCTCAATGGCCTGTCTAACTGTGGTACGGTTGCTACCGGTAACAATGTCCTGAACTGGGTCAGGGAGGCCATCAATGTACTTTTCAATCACCTTATCCAAAGGCGTAACCATGGTAGGACACAACAGACTTAATTCCTTATAACGATCAGTGTAGGCTCGATGCTCACCGCTATCTTGTTTAAGATCGTCGAATTCCCTTTCCAGCGCCCTGAGTTCATGACGAGGATATAATTCCTTCATCATTAGAACTCGAAGCTCTTCCCAGGTTTGAGCCATTGCCACATCGGCACCCCTGTCTCTCATCACACCATTCCACCATGTTAGTGCCCTTTTCTCAAAGACACTAGATGCAAACTCAACCTTTTGCTCGTTTGGGCATTGAACGTGTCAGAATGTGCTTTCTAAACTCTAGAACCATTGTAGGAGCCTAGTAGCTCCTTCAGACCCAGAAAATTTAAGCGATTTAGCTTAATTGAATGTCTTGTAGTTGCACTGAGCATTGTTATTGTTATTATTGTTGTTCGCTTGATTTATCTGAGTAATAAGGTTAGGGAGCACAACAGCCATTTGCTGAGCAACTAAGGCTGCTATTGCAGCATCTTGAGTTTGATCGCGTCTAGGAGGCATTCTTAAAAGAATAAGGAAACATGGGAAACGTGTGAGATTGACATTTGAATAAATAAAAGAGGTATTGAAAATATCGACGAAATATGAGGGTTGTGACCATTCGTTCGTTAACTAAAACAAACAAACGTCATGGTGACTAATCAAAGTAAGTGGGTCTTTATAATGAATCGTGAAGATATGCTTTAACCCCATTTTCAAGCTCCATGATGAAGTTAAAGTATATTTAACTTGAATTATGCTAAAAAATGTCACGGATGTCGGTTCGTTTGGTCGTACGATCGCTTTTTTCGGTTAATTACGACGAATCTCGAACGGACGCGAAAATGATCCAAATTGCGCGACGAATGGTAATTTTTGCATTCCTATCACTAAAATACAATATTTTAGTGATTACAAAAAAATTGGATGTCTGGATATGGTCAGAACGCATGGTTTGCACGCATATGCATACTTTCGCAGTTTTGACGCTTTTAGTCCTTATGATCAAATAAGCGTATTTTCGCATACCGAACCCCTCAAAACTTATTTCTAAGCTATGTTAAGGGTATTTAGGGTATTTTTAGCTTATGATCTTGTTCCAGAGTGTACGTTGCTATTATGTGCTTAAACGTCAACATTGTCTGATTACATGCTATACTTGTGAATTCATGCACGTTTTATACTTCAAATATTGCCTTATGCATTAATGTTAGCGTTGCGTCAGAAAGACTAGTAAACTCACCGGTAAGACACATTGTGTCAGCAATTCTACAGAAAGCAGTCAGACAGTAGAATTGGGGCCTAGGAGTAGGTCCAACGTCTAAAATACATTGAAACCCAAGAATGTATACAATGGTTAACATATAGACTTTCCGGAAGCTAAAATACGCACTAAAAAGCACCCGAAACACACTTTAAATGCTGAATTTCATATATTTCAGCAAAATTCAGCATTGTACCAAGTTAGTAACATGTAAAAATATGACTAATTAGCCCTGAATGCTTTCCTAAGTGTCGGGAATTGAAAGTGTCACAACAGGGTACATAAAGGACACTAAACGGTGCAATTTAGCACTTTAACGAACCGGTATCTAACTGAACAACCGGACACTACCCGAAACATCAAAATTACACGAGAAGCATGGTTTTATTATTTCTGAGCTCGTTATCATCACCGAACACCCTAACACACTATATAACATATCATATGCATGGACACTAATTAATACACTTAACTTCCAACTAAATTCTCTAACCTATCCATCAAACTTACACTTTACCCCCCCCCCCTTTAAAGTGGACGGTCATGGGGTGGCCCCCATCAAGATTCTTACTTGATCCTTCTTGATTTCCTATGATCTTATAAGATTTAGTGGAAGATTATGTATGTACTATATGAAACACAATATACATTGGATAAGAGAATTAGATGGATATAAGTTAGAACTTGGAGCTCATTCATCTTCACACCTTCTTCCTCCCTCCCTTGCACCCACTCACGGCCGAGATCACCATCCCACACCACCACCTCCATTCAATCTTGTTCATCCAATCTAAGTTCATCTCAAGGTGTAAGAAGGTGTTTAATGAAGCTTGGTGGCCTTGAAGATTGAAGGACCTCTCCCGATTGCTTTTATCCATCACATTTACCATCTTCAACATTTTGTGTTCTTCCCTAGCCCTTGTGCTAGTAGTAAGCTTCTTGTAAATTGTTTTCACTTCATATTTAGTTGGATAAAAGATGATGAACATTGTTAAATCTTGAAGAACACTAAAGAACATGATCATGAAACTTTAACATAAGCTTAATAACAAAAGAATACAAGTTGAATAGTGTTGATTTGCTCCTTGATGATTGATGATTTGTGTTAGTGATGTTAGACATCATAAGGAACCTACTAGATTGTGATTAAACACATGATCTAGTAAGTTAAGGTGATGATCTTGTGAAAGACCAAGATGATCATACTTTATATACATGAACTTGAATGATGAAATTTGTTCTCATATGCAAAGATGATTTAAACAAAATACAAATCTTTTACATAGATGATTACAAAAATAATTTTCTCAAGAAACCAAGTTTATTTATAAGATTTACAAAGTCATGGTTTCTAAATAAACTAATCATATTTTTAGTGTTTAAACAAGACTAGAAACATGTGTGTAACAAGAAAAATACAAAAGAAATATTTTTAGAAAAATCATCTTACAAGTTGTAAATGACCAAATCTTTTAATAATGTGATTTACAAACAAATAAATATGTTTTAAAGGGTAACTAAACCTACTAAATAAAAAGGTAAGTTACTACAAGTTTTTATAAAAACTTCAAGTTCATTGTGTAGTGTAATTTACATGATCTTGGCTTATGGTAAGTCTTGATTGTGTTATTGATGATTGATGATGATTTTAAAAGAAAATAAACACATGTTTTGAAAACATGGGAAACTTACATTTTTAGAGGAAACCATGTCAAAATTTCTATAAAATTTTGACACTTAGAAAAATATAAGTTTTGATAAAACTTATTCCCCTAAAAATTTACCTAAAATATTTACCAAGGTTTCCCTAATTTTTGTGTAAATTTCAAGATTAAGATATGATGATTTCTTCAAGATAAAAAGTGATATTAAGTATGTATATTATTGTGGAAAATATATATATTTATTGGCCACCAAATTCTGTGTTAAGTGTATGTAATATGTATTGTATATGATAGTGTATTAGGACTTGAAAATACACTAAATACTCCCAAGGAGTATAAATACAAAAATACACATACAACATGCTTAGACAAATACAAGAACATATATTTATGAAAATATATTTCTTAAAAGATCATGTAACTTGGACAAGTTACAAACTTAAAATGTCTTTTTGGACGAAAATATATAACTCGGGTGAAAAATACAAGATACTTATATTTATTTTTGAGAAAATAATATAAGTAAGATACATAGTTAAAAATATAAATTATTTTTAACAACAAAGAACATATACATAAAAGATGGTGACTTGTACTTGTACGATACAAGTCTAGTGACTAACGTTAATAAAACACGTATAGGTCACGACGCTATATAAGCAAACCCGGTGAAGTTTACGGTGCAGGAAACGCAAAGTTGTGAGTTCATGTCCCCACTTTTAAACTTTTACTTGTTTTCTAAACTTGGGGAAAATACATGTGTTATGGTATGTTGAATACGAAAACTAAGGAATGATACTTTAGATCATGTCACGAATAGGGTACCATAGGCACCATTAATCAGTTACATACCAAGACCGCGGAACAAAAAGTTAGATCTAATGGGTTTCAGGCAACCACACTCTTGGTGATACTAGTACCAAGCAGTGCTTTTGTGTCTCTAGTCGTGAATCGACAGTCGTGGATTCGACAGCTAAAAATGCCTATGGTTTGGATGCTTCCTATGTCGTGTCACATATTAATGGCCTTGCAAACCATTAGCGATCTCGATTTCCTTACATTTACAGAAATACTTGTTTCATACAAATTACATACCATGTTTTCATTCAAGTATACAAACGTTCAATACAAAAACTGCATGAATTCACACCAACATTATGTTGACGATTTTCCAAAAACTCACATGTATTTCAGGTAACTAAAGTGGATGTGCGCGCAGTCATACTCTTGCTCTTGGATGTTGTCTATGTTTTTAGTTATCTTGTGTCAAGACTCCGATGCCGGTTTTTGTGGGAATTGGTTATTATATTTCATCCTATGAGGGATATAAGAACCAAGTTCTCGATATTGGTCTTTTAAATAAAGTTGTAAACCTTTCAAACAATATGCTGTCTTGTGATGTAAACATTTAACTTATGTTATGTTAATGGCATTTGGAGTTATTTTACGAGCATGTAGTATGTTTACCTTTCGTATGCAATGAGAACCTTTCAAGATCACACCTCGTAATTCCGCCTTAGAAAGGGGTGTGACAGATTGGTATCAGAGCTGCGATTGTAGTGAACCAGGATTCCTTCTCGAGTCTAGACTACAATCTTTAGGATCCTCTCACGAAAACAATTTTTCAAAAGTTTTCATTGCATAAAACTTTCCGCGACATCCACTACCTGAAACTATTTTGAAAGAGTCAAGTAAGGACACTACGAGACTTAGGGTGCACTGGAGTAGCACTTGTCTTTGACTAGAAATTACTTGCAACTATGTGTAATAATTGATATATATATATATATAAATATATATATATATATATACTAGAAACAGAATATCTCAGGTACTCGTGTCTTCGCCTGGAAACAGTGGCCTGTCTGAAGGAAGTGATACGAGGATGAAACGAACTGTGCGGACTATGCAAGGAGTTACGTAATTATGGATGCATACATAATTATGGAATTCAGTGCACAGAAACCACAGCAAGTCTTGTCACGTATCAAACGAGATTCCTTCAATGCAAGAAAAGAGCAAACGTGAACGCCCTCACCCCTCCCCCAGCCTATTAAATGCTCTATTGGAGTAATGATTTAGGGTATAAAGACAAGAACCGCCAATGTGAAGAAAGATATTCTGTCTTTTACATATATTAAACTTGTACTATGGGGTGATGTAACCCTTATACATTTTGTTTACTTCGCAAACAATGATGTAACAAGTTGCCCTAATATGTGTAGAGACTCGGTGAATATCTTATGACACATCAGTATTTATCTATTTATGCATGCTTGTTGCTGTATGAATTGATTTATACATTTGGCGGATTGTTTGATGTCACTTATGTGGTATATGTCTGTGTATATATACTACTACTGTCTCGTATGATGATATCAAACAAATGTCTAACCCTATTGTGTTGTGTTCTGACAGAACATGGCACCTAGGAGAGCTGTGAACAATAAGGATTATGATCAACCCCCTCCTCCTCTTCTGCCGAGGACTGCTGAAGAACTGATCGCCCTACTGGAAGAAAGGATCTCCGCAGCTATCGCCCAATACGAGGCGAACCGCACCGAACAAAGTGGAGGACCAAGCAATGTTAGATGTAATGGGCAGGGAGATACATCTGGAGGAAACACAACTCAAGGCTGCACCTTCAAGCAGTTTCTCGACTGCAAGCCACTGAACTACGACGGCACTGGAGGTACAGTGGCTTTTGTACGCTGGACGGAGAAGACTGATTCCACTATCCGCATGAGCAAGTGTACCGCGGATCAGCAAGTCACTTTTGTTATTGGGTTATTCGTTGATGAGGCTTTGACTTGGTGGAATTTGCAAGTCCAAACTCTGGGTGATGATGCTGCGTAGGGCATAACGTGGGATGAACTAAAGGAACGAATGAGAGAGAAGTATTGCTCTCGTGCTAAACTCCAAAGGTTGGAGACTGAGTTCTGGCACTTGACCATGGAGGGTGCAGACATTACTGGTTATACCCGAAGGTTCCACGATTTGTCAAGAGTGATCCCCTACATGGTGACTCCCGAATTTAAGCGTGTCGAGTGCTACATCTGGGGATTGGCTCCAGAGTTTCGCAGCATGGTAACTTCGGCTAAACCTGAAACGATCACTCAGGCTGTAACTCTGGCTGTCAGCCTTACGAAAGATGCTGTTTGTATGAAGAAGTTATTGCTGAACCCAACTGAAAAGACCGAGACGCATGCTGAGTCGTCTGGTGACAAGAAGAGGAAGCATTCGAACCTGAATCAAGCGACGCGTAACAACAAGGGTTCCAACAATAAGAAGCGCGACCCCAATCCACCACAGGAGGCGAGAACTCTTGCAGCCATGAATGACGCTCCTGCCAGAGGATACCAAGGCACTCTGCCCATCTGCAACCAGTGCAAGCGTCATCATGAAGGAGCTTGTCGCGTTCCAAAATGTGATAAGTGTGGAAAACTGGGTCACCATTCTGAGAACTGTTGGGGAAAAGGAAGGAACGGGAATGGAAACCGCAACGGTGCTGGTAATAGAAACGGTGGTGGAAATGGCAATGGCAATGGTAACCGGAATGGTAATGGAGCATGGTAGAACCAAGGATGCTTTGGTTGTGGAAGCAAAGATCATTTCAAGAAAGATTTCCCAAGGGAGAACACTTCTTAGGCTCGAGCATTCGTGATTGGAGCAAGGAACGCACGCGAGGACCCTAACGTGGTCACCGGTACGTTTCTCGTTAACAATCACTTTACATCCATACTATTTGACACTGGTGCCGATTATAGCTTCATGTCTGTGGAATTTAAACGTATGCTTGGAATAGAATCTAGTAGATTAGATATTCCTTATTCCATAGAACTAGCCAATGGTAAACTTGTTGAATCGGGCGAAGTTGTTAGGGGTTGCACATTAGAACTTGGTGAGCGAAGATTTAGCATCGACCTCTTACCTATCCAATTGGGTAGCTTCGATGTAGTGGTCGGAATGGACTGGTTGTCCAAGAACAAGGCTGAAGTTGTTTGTCACGAGAAAATCATTTGCATCCCTCTGACGAATGATGAAACTCTCATCGTGCATGGAGAAAAACGAGACGCGCCTCTGCGAATCATCAGTTGTATGAAGGCGCAGAAGTGCTTAAGGAAAGGATGTGTTGCTTTCCTGGCACACGTTGTAGATAAGAAGGCTGAGGAGCCGAAACTCGAAGGCATTCCTGTGGTGAAGGAATTCCCTGATGTTTTTCCTGAAGATCTGCCAGGACTACCTCCGCAATGATAAGTCGAATTCCATATAGACTTGGTTCCAGGAGCCACTCCTGTAGCCAAGGCACCCTATCGGCTTGCACCATCCGAAATGCAAGAATTATCTACACAATTCCAGGAGTTGTTGGATAAAGGATTCATAAGGCCAAGCTTCTCACCTTGGGGAGCTCCAGTATTGTTTGTGAAGAAGAAGGATGGAACACTGCGGATGTGTATCGACTATAGAGAGTTGAACAAGCTCACTGTCAAGAATCGGTACCCACTACCGAGGATTGATGAGTTATTTGATCAGTTGCAAGGATCGAGCTACTATTCCAAGATCGACCTTCGATCGGGATACCATCAGTTAAGGATCCAAGAGGAGAGCGTACAAAAGACTGCATTCAGAACGCGTTATGGGCATTACGAGTTCCTTGTGATGCCATTCGGATTGACGAACGCACCAGCGGTATTTATGGATCTGATGAACCGCGTTTGCAAACCATATCTCGATAAATTCGTGATTGTATTTATCGATGATATCCTGATTTACTCGTGATCAAGATAAGAGCACGAGCAACACCTCAGGACCATTTTGGAACTATTAAAGAAAGAGAAACTTTATGCAAAGTTCTCAAAATGCGAATTCTGGATTCGCGAAGTACAGTTCCTTGGTCACGTTGTGAACGAGAAGGGCATTCATGTAGACCCAGCCAAGATAGAAGCAATTAAGAATTGGGAAGCCCCCAAAACCCCAACTGAAGTTCGATAATTTTTGGGCTTAGCGGGCTATTACCGACGATTTATCGAGAATTTCTCCAAGATAGCTCAACCGCTGACTACCCTTACGCAGAGAGACAAGAAGTACGACTGGGGTAATAAGCAGGAAGAAGCCTTCCAACTGCTCAAAAATAAGCTATGCGATGCACCGATACTATCCTTACCCGAAGGCACTGAAGACTTCGTGGTATATTGCGACGCTTCGCGTTAAGGTTTGGGTTGCGTGCTCATGCAACGCCAAAAAGTCATCGCTTACGCTTCAAGACAGTTGAAGGTGCATGAAAAGAATTACACCACGAACGACTTGGAGCTAGGCGCGGTGGTATTCACTTTGAAGATCTGGCGACACTATTTATATGGTACACGATGTACAATCTTCACAAATCACAAAAGACTACAACACATATTTGATCAGAAAGAATTAAATATGTGTCAACTACGATGGGTCGAGCTGCTGAACGATTATGATTGTGTGATTAAGTACCATCCTGGAAAGGCAAACATTGTAGCAGACGCGTTAAGCCGAAAAGAAAGGGTTAAGACCCTAAGGGTTCGAGCATTGGAAATGACTATTCGAACGAACCTCACTGCACGCATTCATGATGCACAACAAGAAGCCCTTAAGGGGGAGAATCGTAGAGCTGAATATCTCCGAGTTATGCTGAAGAATTTGGTTCCAAACAAAGAGGGAACCTTATACTTTAATGGGTGTATTTGGGTTCTGCTCTATGGCGGTAATCGAGAAGTCATCCTTAATGAAGCTCACAAGTCGAGATACTCGATCCATCCAGGATCAGACAAAATGTATCAAGACTTGAAGGATTACTATTGGTGGCCGAGACTCAAGAGCGACGTTGCTATATATGTTGGAAAGTGCCTAACCTGTGCTAAGGTTAAGGCTGAATATCAAAAACCGTCCGGACTACTACAACAACCAGAGATACCCATGTGGAAGTGGGAGCAAATCTCGATGGACTTCATAACGAAATTACCCAGGACCCCTAGGGGGCACGATATAATATGGGTGATAGTCGATCGGTTAACAAAGTCTGCGCATTTCCTACCGATCCGAGAGAAGGATAGCACTGGAAAGCTTGCTGAGTTATACCTGAAAGAAATTGTGGCACGTCATGGAGTGCCTATCTCGATTGTTTCAGACCGAGATGGACGTTTTGTCTCGAGGATCTGGCAATCCTTCCAGGAAGCCTTTGGATCTCAACTAGATCTAAGCACCGCCTTCCATCTGCAAACAGACGGCCAGAGCGAACGGACCATACAAACGCTAGAAGATATGCTTCGCGCATGTGTTATGGACCTGGACGGCAGCTGGGATACTCATCTACCTTTAGTTGAGTTTTCCTACAATAACAGTTACCATATGAGCATAAAAGCCGCACCGTTCGAAGCTTTATATGGCCGCAAGTGCCGCTCGCCTTTATGTTGGGCAGACGCTGGAGATAAACGTATGGTTGGTCCTGAACTTGTTCAAGAGACAACAGACAAAATCATGCAGATCCGAGAGCGCATTAAGGCAGCTCGAGATCGACAAAAGAGCTACGCTGATCGAAGACGAAAACCCTTAGAATTCAAGGTGGGAGACAAAGTTTTGTTGAAGGTCTCACCTTGGAAGGGCGTAGTAAGATTCGGAAAACGTGGAAAGATAAATTCACGATACATCGGACCATTCAAGATCTTGGAAAGATTTGGTACCGTGGCTTACAAGTTGGAATTACCGAAAGAACTTAACGGAGTACATGATACGTTTCATGTGTCCAATCTCAAGAAGAGTCCAACCCAAGAAACAGTGATCATCCCTGCGGATGAAGTGCATATCGACGACACACTCTGATTTACAGAACAACCCGTTGAGGTTACAGACAGAAAAGTAAACAAGACCCGGAGGAGTAGTGTCAAACTTGTCAAAGTACGTTGGAACTCTAAGCACGGACCCGAGTACACATGGGAACTTGAAGACCAGTTTAAAGAGAAGTACCCCCACCCGTTCAAGAAAACTCCTGCGAGAGGTAGCTCAGCCTGAATTTCGAGACGAAATTCTTTTAACGGGGGGAGACTGTGACAACTGGCACCAAACCGGTAATTTCCGTACAATTTAATTAATATTTAATATCTGCAATTATGTGCTTAAACGTCAACATTGTCTGATTACATGCTATACTTGTGAATTCATGCACGTTTTATACTTCAAATATTGCCTTATGCATTAATGTTAGCGTTGCGTCAGAAAGACTAGTAAACTCACCGGTAAGACACATTGTGTCAGCAATTCTGCAGAAAGCAGTCAGACAGTAGAATTGGGGCCTAGGAGTAGGTCCAACGTCTAAAATATATTGAAACCCAAGAATGTATACAAGGGTTAACATATAGACTTTCAGGAAGCTAAAATACGCACTAAAAAGCACCCGAAACACACTTTAAATGCTGAATTTCATATATTTCAGCAAAATTCAGCATTGTAACAAGTTAGTAACATGTAAAAATATGACTAATTAGTCCTGAATGCTTTCCTAAGTGTCGGGAATTGAAAGTGTCACAACAGGGTACATAAAGGACACTAAACGGTGCAATTTAGCACTTTAACGAACCGGTATCTAACCGGACACTACCCGAAACATCAAAATTACACTAGAAGCATGGTTTTATTATTTCTGAGCTAGTTATGATCACCGAACACCCTAACACACTATATAACATATCATATGCATGGACACTAATTAATACACTTAACTTCCAACTAAATTCTCTAACCTAACCATCAAACTTACACTTTACCCCCCCCCCCCTTAAAGTGGACGGTCATGGGGTGGCCCCCATCAAGATCCTTACTTGATCCTTCTTGATTTCCTATGATCTTATAAGATTTAGTGGAAGATTATGTATGTACTATATGAAACACAATATACATTGGATAAGAGAATTAGATGGATATAAGTTAGAACTTGGAGCTCATTCATCTTCACACCTTCTTCCTCCCTCCCTTGCACCCACTCACGGCCGAGATCACCATCCCACACCACCACCTCCATTCAATCTTGTTCTTCCAATCTAAGTTCATCTCAAGGTGTAAGAAGGTGTTTAATGAAGCTTGGTGGCCTTGGAGATTGAAGGACCTCTCCCGATTGCTTTTATCCATCACATTTACCATCTTCAACATCTTGTGTTCTTCCCTAGCCCTTGTGCTAGTAGTAAGCTTCTTGTAACTTGTTTTCACTTCATATTTAGTTGGATAAAAGATGATGAACATTGTTAAATCTTGAAGAACACTAAAGAACATGATCATGAAACTTTAACATAAGCTTAATAACATAAGAATACAAGTTGAATAGTGTTGATTTTCTCCTTGATGATTGATGATTTGTGTTAGTGATGTTAGACATCATAAGGAACCTACTAGATTGTGATTAAACACATGATCTAGTAAGTTAAGGTGATGATCTTGTGAAAGACCAAGATGATCATACTTTATATACATGAACTTGAATGATGAAATTTGTTCTCATATGCAAAGATGATTTAAACAAAATACAAATCTTTTACATAGATGATTACAAAAATAATTTTCTCAAGAAACCAAGTTTATTTATAAGATTTACAAAGTCATGGTTTCTAAATAAACTAATCATATTTTTAGTGTTTAAACAAGACTAGAAACATGTGTGTAACAAGAAAAATACAAAAGAAATATTTTTAGAAAAATCATCTTACAAGTTGTAAATGACCAAATCTTTTAATAATGTGATTTACAAACAAATAAATATGTTTTAAAGGGTAACTAAACCTACTAAATAACAAGGTAAGTTACTACAAGTTTTTACAAAAACTTCAAGTTCATTGTGTAGTGTAATTTACATGATCTTGGCTTATGGTAAGTCTTGATTGTGTTATTGATGATTGATGATGATTTTAAAGGAAAATAAACACATGTTTTGAAAACATGGGAAACCTCCATTTTTAGGGGAAACCATGTCAAAATTTCTATAAAATTTTGACACTTAGAAAAATATAAGTTTTGATAAAAACTTATTCCCTAAAAATTTACCTAAAAATATTTACCAAGGTTTCCCTAATTTTTGTGTAAATTTCAAGATTAAGATATGATGATTTCTTCAAGATAAAAAGTGATATTAAGTATGTATATTATTCAGGAAAATATATATATTTATTGGCCACCAAATTCTGTGCTAAGTGTATGTAATATGTATTGTATGTGATAGTGTATTAGGACTTGAAAATACACTAAATACTCCCAAGCAGTAGAAATACAAAAATACACATACAACATGCTTAGACAAATACAAGAACATATATTTATAAAAATATATTTCTTAAAAGATTATGTAACATGGACAAGTTACAAACTTAAAATGTCTTTTTGGACGAAAATATATAACTCGGGTGAAAAATACAAGATACTTATATTTATTTTTGAGAAAATAATATAAGTAAGATACATAGTTAAAAATATAAATTATTTTTAACAACAAAGAACATATACATAAAAGATGGTGACTTGTACTTGTGCGATACAAGTCTAGTGACTAACGTTAATAAAACACGTATAGGTCACGACGCTATATAAGCAAACCCGGTGAACTTTACGGTGCAGGAAACGTAAAGTTGTGAGTTCATGTCCCCACTTTTAAACTTTTACTTGTTTTCTAAACTTGGGGAAAATACATGTGTTATGGTATGTTGAATACGAAAACTAAGGAATGCTACTTTAGATCATGTCACGAATAGGTTACCATAAGCACCATTAATCAGTTACATACCAAGACCGCGGAACAAAATGTTAGATCTAATGGGTTTCAGGCAGCCACACTCTTGGTGATACTAGTACCAAGCAGTGCTTTTGTGTCTCTAGTCGTGAATCGACAGTCATGGATTCGACAGCTAAAACTGCCTATGGTTTGGATGCTTCCTATGTCGTGTCACATGTTAATGGCCTTGCAAACCATTAGCGATCTCGATTTCCTTACATTTACAGAAATACTTGTTTTATACAAATTACATACCATGTTTTCATTCAAGTATACAAACGTTCAATACAAAAACTGCATGAATTCACACCAACATTATGTTGACGATTTTCCAAAAACTCACATGTATTTCAGGTAACTAAAGTGGATGTGCTCGCGGTCATACTCTTGCTCTTGGATGTTGTCTATGTTTTTAGTTATCTTGTGTCAAGACTCCGATGCTGGTTTTTGTGGGAATTGGTTATTATATTTCATCCTATGAGGGATATAAGAACCAATTTCTCGATATTGGTCTTTTAAATAAAGTTGAACCTTTCAAACAATATGTTGTCTTGTGATGTAAACATTTAACTTATGTTATGTTAATGGCATTTGGAGTTATTTTACGAGCATGTAGTATGTTTACCTTTCGTATGCAATGAGAACCTTTCAAGATCACACCTCGTGCTTCCGCCTTAGAAAGGGGTGTGACAAAAACAACTTAACTAATGGATACTCCATGGAATGCCTCCATGGTAAACCACGTTTATAAGGGTCCTTGGCTAGACCCAAAGTCAGTCAAATGTTACCCGAGCGAGATGACTCGCATCCCGAGTTTCATCATTGAAGGGCGTCGTCTAGGTTGGAGTCAATCACTTTGATGTATTTGACCGGATCATCCTCTGCTCGTTGTCCCACCTCAAACTTGATCTCCTTTTCACCAACCCTCAATGTTAACCTTCCATCGCTCATATCCACCATGGCCTATGAAGTGGCAAGTAAGGGTCTTCCTAATATGAGCGGGATTTCGGTGTCTTCTTCCATGTCTAAGATTACAAAATCGGCCGGGAAAACAAATTCACCAACCTTTACCAATAGATTTTCTATGACACCTTGTGGGTATTTTTTAGACCTATCTGCAAGTTGTATGCTCATACTTGTAGGGTGTGGCTTGCCTAACCCAAGTCATTTGAATATAGAAGCCGGCATTAGATTAATATTTGGTCCCAAGTCGGCTAGTGCTTTGCTTATTGGTGACCCACCAATTGGGCAAGAAATGGTGAAGCTTTCGAGATCAATCTTCTTTTGCGGGAGCTAGTTGAGGATTGCCGCCGATCATTCTTCACTTAAGGTGAGTGAGGAAGTCTCTCATGAACTTGGAGTATTTTGGCATTTGAGTGAGCACTTCCACAAAAGGGAGATTGATGTGAAGTTGTTTAAGCAGGCTCACGAACTTAGTGAATTACTCGTCGGTCTTTTGTCAAAGTAAATGACCGGGGTATGGGACCGGGGGTGGTTTTGTTGTTTCGGTATTTTGGGGTTGAGTATTTTCTTGGTTATTGGAAATGGGTGTTTTTATGGGGATTGGATTGGGTTATTGTGGTGTTGGTTCAATTTCGGGTCCTACCTTCCGGTTTCTTAGGTTGATTACGTTTACTTGGGCTTTTGGGTTTATTTCGGTGTTACTAAGTAAGGCTCCTTGTGGTCTCTCGGCAAAATTTTGGGCAAGTTGGCTTACTTGTTTTTCTATATTTTGCACGCTAGCCCGTTGGTTTCTAATTTCGGCTTCAGTTTGTAGGAACCTTTACGTGTACTTTTTATTGGATTCAGAGAAAAGGTGAGTGATGAGATCCTCAAGCCTCTCTTCCACCTTGTTGTTGTGGTTGGAAACCTTGTTGCTCATTTCGGGGTTGTTGTTGAAAGTTAAATCGTTGATTTTGAATTTGTTGTTTATTACCCCTCGATTCCCTCCAACTAAAGTTGGGATGATTTCGCCACTCGGGAGTGAAAGAGTTACTTGGAGCTCCCGGTGGTCGTGGCCAGTTATTTAGGTAATTTACCACTTCCATTTGACTTTCTAAGTCTTTCATACAACTCTAATTTTCATGAGGGCCGCTGCATCCTTCGCAAGCCATAACTGAAGCCATTTTGTTTAATTCAAGTTTCTTTATTTTTGTAGTTAAGGCTTCGATTTGGGCTTGCAAAGAAGTTGTTTCATCCATTTTGTGGCCCCCCTGGGCTACGGATTTTGAGCCTCTTGGAGTGTGCCCTTAAAAACTGTTTTGAGCAAGTTCTTCAATTTGATTATAGATTTCCTCGGGACGCCAATTCCCAAGGAGTCCCCCGGAGCCGGAATCAAGGATTTCCCTTGTGTGTGGCAAAAGTCCATTGTAGAAAGTGGACACTTGTTGCTAACCTTCAAGACCGTGATGTGGGAATTTTCTTAATAGCTTCTTAAATCTTTCCCATGTCTCATACAATGATTCCCCTTCGTCTTGAGAGTAGGTGTTAATTTCGGTCATGAGTTTGGCGGTTTTAGCGGGAGGGAAATATTTGTAGAGAAATTTTTGGGCAAGTTCATCCCAAGTGTGCACGGACCTACTTGGGAGGGTGTTTAGCCAAGCTTTCGCTCGGTCTTTGAGGGAAAAAGGGAACATACGGAGCCGGATAGCATCGTTGGAGGCTCCGTTGATCCGAAAGGTGTCACATATTTCCAAAAAGTTGATAATATGTAAATGGGGATCTTCATCGGATAGGCCATGAAAAGTGGAAGAATTTTGGAGCATTTGGATTAAGTGTGGTCGAAACTCAAAGTTATTAGCATCGACATTAGGAGGGTTAATAGATGCTCCAAGATTACCGGCCGTAGGTAATTCATGAGCGTGCGTTGATCCACCATAGGGGGTTTTGGGTCTAGGCTTTTTGTCGGTTTTTAACTAGAAGTCTTTTCTCAAAAAGCGCTTTTATGTCTTTATCGGAGGTGGAGGTCATGCACCAAACTGTATCTCCTGTGAATTATACAGAATTGTTTGATTTTCTGCGAACAAAAACAAAAAATTGCCTGGTCAGAAGATTAGCACGGCCCCGTGCTAGTGTTGGCACGGCCCCGTGCTGTCTAGAAACAGTTTATGTTTTCAAGTTCCCAGATACTTGAAGTTTGACACGGCCCCGTGCTCCTGTAACACGACCCTGTGTCTCTGTTCCCGTAACAAGAAAACAACTCTTCCCAGATACTGTAGGTCTGACACGGCCCGTGTTGATCAAACACGACCCTGTGTTATTCCTGCAAAAAGTAGAAAATTGGGAGAAAAAGAGGAAAAACTTAAAAAGAAAAGATAAAAATGATTAGGCCGTTAATTTTAAGCGTTCTCAAAATTCTTGTGTCCCCGGAAACGACGCCAAAAACATGACGTGTGCGGGTGTAGTTATAAATTTTAGATATATTTTAAGCACTTTTTACTCGTGAATCAGGCTTTTAATTTATAAAACACGATATAATACTATCACTCTACACACGTTAGGGTAAGTGCACCCATCACGGGCGTAGTATAGTGATGGCAAGATACCGAGGTCGTCTAAGGACACAAGAACTTTTAGTAACGGCTTATCATTAACGTCTAATCTAACCAGATTTTGATAAAAAGTTTTGTTAATTTAAAAAAAATAAACTAGAAAAATAAAAATAAAATATAAGGAAAACAAATAGACAACAAGGAATCACTTGATTTCAACTCCTCTTTTATGTATCTTTTGATGATTTCCGCACTTTGGGATTTTTAAGAGATTATCTTTAAGTTATAGTAGTAGACCCCCTTCCAGGCAGCGTTACCCTCAACCTATTGGTCTGAGTCAACAGGGATACAGTCCCGCAAGGTCGGATTATTGGAAGATAATTAAGTAAGTTATTAATGCAAAAAGCGGTAGGCCCCCTTCCAGGTAGCGTTACACTCAACCTATTGGTCTGAGTCAGCAAGGATATTGATGTGTGCAAAATGCAACATATAAATTACATCAAATGTGGCATAAAACTAACCTTTTTTTAGTACTAATGTTGGAAAAAGTATGTTTTTGTCTTCCTTTTGTATTTTTAGGATTAAATGAGCTCAAATGAACAAAAAAAGCAAAAAGGGCAGCTAAATCTAACATAAATACAAGAAAAGGAACAAACGTGGCATGCCAGACCCCCCGACAGCATCTTCCCAAGCAAAAACAAGAGAACAGAAGGCTAAACACGCCCCGTGCTCAGTGAGCACGGGGGCGTGCCCAAGTGTCTGCAGAAAAGACAAAGCTGTAGAAGCTTCTATCACCCACCACGGGGGCGTGCCCACCGGACACGGGGCCGTGGTCAACTCTAAGATTCGCAGAATCTGGGGAAATCTTGATAGTACAGATACGCTTCTGAACACGGGGTCGTGCCCAGCGGACACGGGGGCGTGGTCAACTAACGCAGACAAACTGCAATTAATGAAGAAAGAGAAGGAGGATGGACACGGGGCCGTGCCCGAGCTGCTGTTCAGGCTATAAATAGGGGTGCTTGGCTCATTTGCAAACCATCCATTGGCACACCACCTCTCTCACACTTCACCCACCACCATCACAACACCATCATCCATCATAGAGTGTGTGAGTCGTCTCGGGATCCAAGATTGATCGTAAGAGTTCTTGACAATCAAAGGCCAGGTTTGCCTAAGTCTCTTACATCACTTGGTGAAGACAAGTGTCTAGTGTAATACTTTTTATTTTTAATCTTTTCGCACTTTTTATTTGGTTATGTATTAATGACTTTAATAACTAGTTTCTTATGTTGAAGGTGATTCTTCCTTATCGTTTGTCCGTGGTGTCTTGGCATTATTTTACTGTCTATATAAAATAAAAGATTTTCACCATTCATATCTCCACGGTCTATATGGAGATATGTTGGCTACCTGGTCGGGGGTTAAGGGAACGGTTTGGTAAGAGTCTTGCCTTGTTCAGTGTATAGATCCTGCAAGGACCTGGGTCAAATTTAGTAGGACCTCCTTCAATACCCACCGGTATTGGATGGCGGGGGTCCAAACTCTTTGATCCCCTCATATGTAAGCTACTATTAATACTTTAACCCCGGCTACTTAGGACTGTATCCCTGCTGACTCAGACTACTTAGCCGAGGGTAACGTCACCTTCAAAAGAGAGGCCTACCATATTATGCATTAATACCTTAATTAATTATCTTTCAATAATCTGACCCTTTAGGATTGTATCCATGCTGACTCAAACTACTGGGTTGAGGGTAACGTCACCTTCAAAAGAGGGGCCTACTACAATAACTAAGATAATCTCTTAAAAAGTGCAAAAGTGCGGAAATAATCAAAGGTTACACTATACACGAGTCGGATCCAAGTGATTCATCTTGTCTATCTGTTTTTATTTTATTTTATTTTTCAGCATTTTAGTTAGTTTTTATTTTTCTTGTTTAAAAACCTTTTTCTAAACTTTTTGATTTGATTAGACGTTGAGGATAAACCGGTATTAAAAGCTCTTGTGTCCTTGGACGACCTCGGTATCTTACCAACACTATACTACGCTCACGATGGGTGCAGTTGCCCATATGTGTGTTTAGTGTTAGTAAATATCGTGTTTTATAAATTTAAAACTTGGCTAATGTGTAAAAGGGCTTAAAATATATATTAAAAACTATACACACTTACGCACATCAGATATAGTCCCTCAAGGTCGGTTTAATGTTTTAATAGTAGTTTATAGATAAGGGATTACAATCGGTTCTTACTTCCCCCGATTTGATGATATCTGCGTCAAGGGAAGTCCTACTAAGCTTGAATCAGGTCCTCGCAGGATCTATACACTGAACGAGGCAGTAACTTTACCCAAACACCCTTCTAACCCCCTTCTAGGTAGTTAACGCGCTTTATATAGACCGTAAAGACACGAATGAGTGAATCAATAAAACATGAAGAAATGAATGAGTAAAGTTCACCTTCAATATAAAAAACTAGTTATTAAAGTCATTAATACACACCCAAATAAAAAGTTTGCCAAAGGTTGGAAATCAAAAGGTAATACATAAAAGATTTGTCTTTACCAAGTGATGTAGGAGTTTAGCCAAGCATGGCCTTTGTTTGACAAGAACTCTCGCGATCGATCTTGGATCCCGAGACTATTACACACTCTAAAATATGAAAGATGGATGGTGGTGGTGGGTGTTGGTGTTGTAGTGGTGGTGGAGTGGTGGAAAGTGTGAGATAAGTGGTTAGCCAAGGGATGGGTTGGAATGAAACCAAGCACCCCTATTTATAGCTGAAGTCAGACAGTTTACATGGCCCCATGCCCACCTGGCACGGCCCCGTGGCCTTCATTCTCTCTCTTCTTCATTAATTGCAAGTGTTAGGTCTTGTACTA
Source organism: Helianthus tuberosus (assembly GCA_030545235.1). Classification (NCBI taxonomy): domain Eukaryota; kingdom Viridiplantae; phylum Streptophyta; class Magnoliopsida; order Asterales; family Asteraceae; genus Helianthus; species Helianthus tuberosus. Next base: position 94,758,787 of record CM060368.1, read on the forward strand.
ATACGGCCCCGTGTGTCAACGGTACGGCTTGTGGCAATTGTACTTGCTGTACTATCTCAGATTCTGCGAATCTTAGAGTTGACCATGCCCCGTGTTGAGCTGGCACTGACCCGTGTTGGTTTGTCTTTTGTTGTTGTCTTTTTCTACAGGGAATCTTGACTGGGCACGGCCCCGTGCCTAAGCTTCTGTTTTTGTAATTTTTGTTGGTTTGGATGTGGATGGGGGCTTGGCGAATCGTGTCAATCCTTCTTCTTTGTATTTATGTTGGTTTATGCTATTAATTTGTTCCTTTTGTGTGTTTAAGCTCCTTTGACCCTATAAATAAAAAGGAAACAAAGAAACATGTTTTTTCCAACATTAGTACCAAAGAAGGGTTGATTTTATGCCTTATTTGATATAATTTATATGTTGTATTTTGCGTACATCATGTATACATTACTTGATAAGCTTTACTATTGGACAAAGGAGTAGCCAATAGTAATACGACCACAGTCACCGAAATGGGCGAGTGACAAGTATTGTGGGTAATTTAAAGATATAAACAAATGTAAAAACTCTTAATGCTGTAATTATAATGTTGTGTCTTTTTATTCAAATGAATGAACTCATCAGTATTTACTGCTGATAAAATGTTTTTAAACGCGTTTCAGGTGATTACAGTAGATTGGAATAAGAGTGGCTTATTTTATCAATTAAATTAAGAAACGTTGTTTTATGTATTCAGGATTATTCCCTATTAAAGGTGCCTTTGTAAAACATGGGTTTTATCCCCATCTGTTTAATAAATAAAATCCGGTGTTTCTAAACCTGATATTTTTCCTAACTCACGGTCCTGATGAAAATTTCCGCTGCAATATTTTCGAAATAACCATCGGTACCACTTAATTGTTCACGGCTCCCGTCTAGGGTGTCGTCGAGGGGGGGGTGACATAATATGAGTGTAAATGAAAGTGATTATTGCGAATAAAGTGCAAGAAGAGGTGTTAGTAATCGGAAAATGAGGGTGTGGGGTCGTGATTGTGCCTAATTTAGTCAGATAGCCTCTTTTTATAGTACAAAAATCTAACAGAATATCCTGAAATATCAGGGAAGGGATGCTGAAGAATATTCCTTTTGTGACCGCTATGAACTTCTTCTCCAAGTTCCACACGTGCATAAAAACTAAAATCCCGAGTCTTCAGCTCCTTAATCATGGGTAACCATTATAATATCAAGCGTTTCAGCATATCATTAACCAGAACCCCGATATTCTCGCCAATATTCCCGCAGGATATTCATTTATGACCATTGTATAGTCATTATTCGTTTTCCTCAGACTCCTTACCCGTTTTCTTCCTTACCCGTTTTCTTCAATGTATCTTTGATTAATCAACATTGACCAAGTCTTTCATTTATTCCCTGCATTAATTAAATAATATGTACAAGAAATAAGTTAGTAATATATCAAGATTAGGTTCTAGATATCAAACCTATCTGTATCCCGTGACTCCTAAATTATATTCGGAATATCGGTCAGACTTCAGTTCGGAATACAGACTTCAGTTCGGAATACTGATCAGAATTTTCACCCATAACAATAAGGTTCTTCATTCGCTTAAGACTTCATTCGTTAAAGGCGTCCGTTCGTCCAAATCATTTGCTAGGGTTTTGTGGTATTTTCAAAGGATCAAAGTTTACATGTTCAAGATTGTTTATAAGATGTTAATGTATCAGCAAGTGTTTACAGTTGATCAGAACTGTGTGCAAGCAATGGTTAATTTCGATAATAAAATGGGCATGAAAAACAAAGCTCAGAAGCTTTTAAGTCTATATGAGTATTCTGCCTGAAAAGGAAGGTTTTAGCTCATCTAGATGCACTTGATACAAATTTGATCATTCCTATTGAAAAAGGGTATGTTAGACTAATGCAAGAAGGAAATACGAGAAAGGAATTGCAAGTTTCAAAGATGAATGGTCCGCAAAAGACTGCGTATGATTGGGAAAAGAAGGCTTATGCTACTTTGAATTGAAAATGTGGTATGAAGGAAACAAACAACTTAGAAGAAAAAAGAAGCAATTGTTAAGGAAAGAGTTTGATGTTTTCACGCATTACAAGTAGTGTTGCAAAAATCGCGACTAGTCGGCGATTAATCGGCGACTAGTCACTAGTCGGCCCCCTACTGAGTAATTTTTCACTAATCAGTGAAAAAATCGCTAGTCGGTCAAAGCCGGTACTAATCGCTGCTAGTCGGCCCAAGTCGGCCCATCTAAATTGTTTACAAAAGTGGTCCAAAATGAAAAAAATAGCCCATTTTCTTTAGACTTATGCCCTAAAATCACTGTTATCACTTGTCAGCGACATAATATCAGCGATTCCTGCCCTAAAATCTCTACAAAAGTGACTAGTGACATCAGCGACAGCGGCGGCTTCCTTCTCCGGCGGACCTGCTGCCTTCTCCGGCGGCCCTGCTTCCTTCTCCGGTGACATCAGCAACAGGTAATTTATTGGACTAAATGACTAATTATATGATGTAATTGTTAAACATTATTGAATAATCTGTTGTGATTGTTGTTTAAATGTTTAATTAGTGTTTGATTGGACTGATTAAGTGATTATAAGTTGATGTTAATGAATAACTAAGTTTCAGTTACAGACTTACAGTTGGCTGATTTTTTTCATTATAATGATTAAAGTGTTTGAGTGGACTGATTATATGAATAATATGCCGATTACAGTTTGTTACAAATAAGTTTCAGTTGGCCAATTATAGGTTGTTTCTTACAAATAGTTACATTAGTGAATGCTGTAATTGTATGAATAATATGCCGATTAATTGTTATCAGCTCTATATTCTTGTGAAAGCTGTACTGAATTGATGATTTTGGTGTAGACGTGTAGTTAATTTATGGCATCTATGGAATCAACCGGTAGTAAAGTTCTTAAAAGAAAATCTACCGATATTGGATGGGAATACGGAAGTTTGGTGGATCCAAATAAGTTAGATAGAACTCAATGTGACTTATGTAAAAAGACTATGTTCGGAGGAATATATAGATTGAAACAACATATAGCAGGCATAACGGGAAGTGTTACGATTTGTCCAAAAGCAACAAAAGATGATCAGTTAAGGGTTCGAAATGCTCTTAATGAAGCCCAAAACAAAAAAAAGGCTAAACAAAGTAGTGATGAAGCGTTAAGATCCGAGGTAAACATTGGTGATGAAACAATTGACCTCGATGATTGTTTTGGAGATTTGAAGGAATCTCGTTGTTTTGGTCCTATTAATAGATTTGGAACTAGCCAAGGCAAGAATAAACAAAGTAACCTTAACAATGTTTTTAAAAAGGAACAAATGACTCGTGTAAAACAATATGTTTGTAACTGGGCGTATGGATGTGCAATTCCATTTCATGTCTTTGAAAGGGATAGCTTCAAACAAATAGTGGAGGCAATTGGTCAATTTGGTCCTAGTTTCATGCCTCCTACTAGATATGAGATGGGAACTACCCTTTTGAAAAAGAAGGTCGAAGACACGAAAACTTGTTTGAAAAAGTTTGAAGAGGAATGGAAATTTACAGGATGTTCTATCATGACCGATGCATGGTTCGATAGAACAACAACGAGAACTTTGATCCGGGTAATTTAATGATTAACATTATTTTTGTTTTAGAATTTCATATTTGTCATATAAATATATTATATGTTTGTTTGTAGCAAATTGGTGGGAAACGTATGGTAACTCAACACCAAATTTGAAAAAGATTGCTATGAGGATCCTTTCTTTGACTACAAGTTCGTCGGGATGTGAAAGAAATTGGAGCATCTTTGAAGGGGTTAGTGAATATAAATGTTTAAAGTTTAAATATGTTGAATTTGAACTTATTGTTGAATTTAATGTTTTTTTTTAAACTCCTAAGGTACATACCAAAAAAAGAAATAGACTAGAATCGAGTAGATTGAATGATCTTGTTTTTGTTCAATATAATGCAAATTTGTTGGTGAAAAACAAGAACAGAAGGAACAGAAATCGTGAGGTACTTAAAGCGGAAGATGCTAGTGAGGCTAAAGAGTGGATTGAGGATGATGGAGAGGAAGAGGAAGTTGAGTCGGGGGTTAATGAAGCCGCGGGTGTTGATGAAGTATCGTCTAACCGAACAAGTGCTAGGAAACCTGCTAAGGCGAGACAACTTTATGACGAAGAATTTGAGTCAGAGAAAGAGGATGAAGTAGACGAGGAGATTGAGTACGGGTCGGATGGTGTCGAAATCATTGAACACTACGGGGATGACGATTACATTTGAACTATTTGTTAATGTTTGAATTTTAAGTACTTAAACTTGTTATGTTATGACTTATATGTAAGTTTAATTTGAATTTTAAACTACTTTTATCTTTTTAAGTATTATATTGATATGGATGTGTGAGTATATATATACATATTTATAAAAATAAAAAAAATATACATATAAAATTCCCGATCCGATTAATCCCGAGTAGTCGCTAGTCCCCACCTCACCGGCCGACTAGCGACTAACGAGTTCTCCAACCTTGATTACAAGAACGAAACGTTGAATTAATTGATTTTGTGATTTTGTCACCTGCTTTGTGAAATGGATAAATATGATAGCTTACTAGATGATGAAGGTCAAAGTCAAAGATTGCTCATATAAGTGCTTAGATTTAGTCAACCATGAATGAATGGAGGAACATAAGGCTAAGAAAGGTGGTATCGGTAATTTGGGTAAAAAATGAAATTGGATTTCTGGTTAATGTTGACAAGAAAGTCAATAAGTGTCAACAAATGGGAACTGTCAAAACTGTAAATAAACCATGTGCGATTTGTGAATTGTATGGGTAGTGATCTTATGTTTGGATTGAATACAATTGGATGGGCCAAATTTGTGTACATGGCTAGTGTTTATGTTTTTAGCCTAGATTTACATAGAGTTTGTATGTTTGACAGTTGATTGTATGACTTGTAGTAACTATTGGGCCACTTATAAGCCCAATGGCATAGGTAGTGGTTGGAATATTTGGCAGGTACTATACCCACATGTTTAGGGCATAAATGTTAGTTTTTTTTTTTAATATTTACAGGATTTGAACTCATAACCTATAAGTTGTGGAAATATGAAATACACCACCTACCATCATGAACCCTTAGAAGACCCCAAAATACTCCTTTTTTGAACGGCTAGTAGACCAACTGGTTGGGCTTTTGCACCAATTACAGTGGTACACAAGAGACGGGTTCGAAACCTGGAGACCCTCCATTTTGGGCTTGGTACATCCTGGCCCTCAATCCACCCGTGGATAGAACACCAGTAAGAATGGATATCATAGGCATTGAATTCTCACAGCGGCCCGTTCCAGGAGGAAACCACGCAACCATGGCTTGCATAAAACCCCCTGGCCTCACCTTACCTTGTTGTGTCCAGTGGGGATCGAACCTAAATCTCTCAAGAGAAATCTAAACCGCCAGCAAGTTGAACCAAGGATCATTTGGGAGCTTAGATTTATTTATTTATTTATTTTGGGGGGGGGGGGGGGGGGGTTGTCCCATAAAATTCTAACGTTTGTTTTAGTTGTTTGTAAATTTATCTTAAATTTATAAAATTTTGTGATCTAGTGTTCCTTTACTAATCTATATTATATATATTAACACAAAGTCCTCATGAATAGTGTTTTCAAATTTTCATAGTATTGTTTGATTTTACAAAGTCCTCATGAATAGTGCTTTCAAATTTTTATAGTATTGTTTGATTTTAAGTTATGATTGTGATTGACGTCAATGATCTCAAGCGATATATTTTCAGTTTATTTTATGACATTTTTTTCTTTTTTTTCCTTACATGTTAATGAAACTCATTAATATTATTCTACTCACATACTTAATATTACTCACAATGGATAAATATTTTATGGGTTAGATTAAATACAAAGTCTCTTAAATATACGACTTTACAAAATGGGTATCAAACGGACTTTAATGGACCTCATGCAAGTGGCATTGTAACCATCTCATCAAACTCTACTATATGAGATTTTAGCTTTTCACTTTTGGATATATAACTTGTAGATTTTAAAATTTTTGTTTATAGCATTGTTTGTTTTCTATATTTGTGTTATTCGTGTCTTTTTGCGACGTATTGTGTCTTTTTTCTGAACATTGTATTATATTTTGCTCAAAATTGTGTTATATTTAGCTCAAAATTGCGTTATATTTTACGATCTATTATGGTTTTCAGGGGCGACCTAGCAAATAAGAAGGGGCAACCTCCGCTACGGCTTGGCGCTCCGGCGGTAGTGTAAAATTAGTGTAAATTTTGGAAAAAATTGACGTTTTTACGATTTCTTTACGGTTTTTTTTATAAAACGTCACGGCTTGGTGGATTTTCTAGATCCGCCACTGATGGTTTTACACTTCTTAAATCTAGGAGACTTAACTTTAACCAACATTTTATTACCCATTAAAAAAGTTATGTTTATTAAAAATGAAACATGGATGCGAAGAGATTTTTGTAATAATATGCCATTTATTATTTGATTTAACTTTTTTTTTGATAACATACATTCGTTAATTGTTTCGAAAAATTTATATTTACAATGATGTTTAATTTTTTTCACATTGCGACATAAACTATATTTAAAACATGTATTCAAAGATTAGGAATATCAAACACGTGCTGATATCCTTTTGAGAATATCAAAACTTTATTTTTTGCGTTTTAGGTTGTTATAACGAGTGTCAGTAGCGTAATGAACGAACTAATATAAACAAGTTCCCGCCGCGTAGCGCGGGGGAATTCAACTAGTTATACATATTATAATAGAGTGTTCGTGAACAGTGAATTTGATTTATTAAATAATTGTTTTAATTTTTCGAATAATATTTTATTTTTAATCTATTTTTATTATTTTTTTAATAATTTACGTTTTATGTTATTTTTTCAATATTACGTTATAAATTTATTGAAAACGTTTGTTGTGTCTCTATAGCACTAAATCGAACCGAAACTGGTTGTATTTTTCAACACTGCAATATAAATGTTATCGAAAATGAATATTGTGCCGCTATCATACCCAATAAGAACCGAAACCGACCGAATAATATATGTATCGGTCCAATATTTATTTATATTGATTTTCATTTTTGATAAAATGACGTCGTATTCCTACTATGACGTACCGAACAATATTGGTACATGTACCCATTTGTATGGTTTTTGTTTGTTAATGAATTTTGTGTCGCTACCGTAGTCAACCAAATCGAACCCGACCTAACAACATCGGTATCTGTACCGATACTTATCTTTACCCTTTTTGCTTTCGATAACTGACGTGTCCAACCGAACAACATTGGTACATGTACCTGTATTCATTTCTATAGTTTCTGATTTCGATAATTTTCATTATACAACTCTATCTGCGAAGATAAACCAATATCATTACCAGTACCATGACGATCTGAACTGGTCGATACCGCTAGTACAACATCATTGTCGGTACCGATGTTCGTTTTTGGTTGATGTAAAATGTGTTAATTTCTGTGCCGAGTGCATGTATCGTACCAATACTATAACGATCCTAACCGTTAAATATGTGTTAATTTCTATACCGAGTGCATGTATCGTACCAATGCTACAACGAACCTAACCGATACTGATCGAATGCCCATGATAACGTACCGCCGCAACGCGCGGGGGAAACAACCTCGTATATGATAAAAAGTAAGTTGAATGAATAGTGATTCATTAATTAAATTAAATTAAATTAAATTAAATTAATTCATATATGATAAAATTCAAACTAAATGAACAGTGAATTTAGGCTATATTAGAGTATGGGGCGGGGTTGTGGCGTGGGTTGGGTACAAACGCCCAAGTCACCACCCCGGGTGGGCTTGGGTTTAAGCGTGGCCCCTTGGGTGGGGGTTTCATCCCGGGGGCGGGGGTTATGGCGTGGGTTGGGTACAAACGCCCAAGTCACCACCCCGGGTGGGCTTGGGTTTCGGCGTGGCCCCTTGGGCGGGGGTTTCAGCCCGGGCGTTGGACGAGGCTATCAAGATGACATGACGGGATCTCATTGGCCAAGACAAGTAGCCGTTTGGGCTAGCCGTTGGCCAACGACTATGTGTTTAAGAAAAAATTATCCACTATAAATACTCACACTTCTATTCATTTTTTTACCACAACTGCTCCACCTCTTCTATAATCATCTCTATCTTATTTTTAAAAAAAATTCTCATCCAACCACAATACGAAAAATGAATCCTCATAATCGTGGTTTTGACCCGAACAATCCGTGAGCATTCCAAGAAACACCTAGCCCAGCATCCAATCGTCCAATTGCTCCCTTTTTAATACACTCCACGATGCCGGATATGGTTGGTTACGCATCGTTTATCTCGAATCGTTTGAAGAATGGTGTCGGTCGAAAACACCAATGCCTTTCGCGCAATGCGCGTCATGATACGATCCAGTTGTTATTTCCGTTTATTTGTTATGTTTCCTTAATTTCGTTTGTGTGTGAAGGACCGTTATGGCCTTAGTCGTATTTTCCAGGGTGTCTTTTGTAACTTTGAAGTTTGATTGTTTATTTAGTGATGCATGTACTCTAATTCTGATTCATTCAGAAGTTAGCCTCCTTAATTCTCTCTTGTTAGTTTCTCAAACCCTATCAAGGGTATCAGAGCTCCAGTCCGATTCCTCATCGGAATTCCTTGCCGCTGCCATGACTAACACCCGCAATAATGAAATCGACAACACCCTCAAGTCCCATGGTAAGGCAATCAGCGACATCCAAGCTGCGTTAGCGGCCCTGATGAAGCAACAGGAACAATCTTCAAAGCAGCAGGAAGAGATTTTGAAGGCGGTGCGTGATAAAGCCGTGCAGTCGTCGGGTAGTTCCTTCGGGTCCTTCTCCGGCCCAGATGGTGACTCACGGACATCCAAACCATTCCGTATCGGTAAGATCGACTTCCCTAAATTTTCGGGGGACGATGTTGAGGGGTGGGTCTATCGCTGCGAACATTTTTTTTCGATGGATGACACCCCCGATGACTCGAAAGTACGTTGTGCCGCGGTTCACTTGGAAGGCGATGCCCTCCAATGGCACCGTGCCTATTTGAAAACCCGTAATGCCACGGTTGCCGAGGTCCCATGGGCGGACTATGTTCGTGCGATATCTGCCCGTTTTTCTGATGCAATGTTTGAAGACCCTATGGAAGAGATTGCATCTCTCGTTCAACTTACTGATGACGCCAAGGGTCTACAAGAATATAATTCAGGTTTCGATCGTTTGCTTAACAAGGTTACCGTTAGCGAACTTTATGCGGTTAGCCTATATTTGAAGGGTTTGAAGCCGGAAATAAAAGGGCCGGTAAAGATATTCAAACCTCAAACACTACGTGAGGCGTATGGGTTAGCAAGAATTCAAACTATTAACAACACATGCTTGATGAAGCGCTTCAATGCTGTGGAGGATGGGCTGCAACCCGAAGATGTCAAAATAACACCTCCCGTTAATGGTTCAAAACTACCCTTGCTGCCAAGTCCGACAACCGAGCCATCAAGTTCTACACCGGGAGTCCTTAGATCGAGGCGTTTGACGAGTGATGAACTTGAGCAAAAAAGGGCAAAGGGGGAATGTTTCTAGTGTACCGAAAGGTTCGTTCCGGGGCACAAGTGTAAGAAAAAACAACTTTACATACTTGAAGTGGTAGATGATGAAAAACAAGCAACGGAAGATGATGAAGACAAGGTTTCTTGAAGTACTTTTTGAGGTAAAAAAGTGCTGAGGAGGAAGTCTTGATACGATCCAGTTGTTATTTCCGTTTATTTGTTATGTTTCCTTAATTTCGTTTGTGTGTGAAGGACCGTTATGGCCTTAGTCGTATTTTCCAGGGTGTCTTTTGTAACTTTGAAGTTTGATTGTTTATTTAGTGATGCATGTACGCTAATTCTGATTCATTCAGAAGTTAGCCTCCTTAATTCTCTCTTGTTAGTTTCTCAAACCCTATCACGTCATTAAAAAACACTAGTAAATATAAGAAATCAATATGTGAGATGAGTTTTAAAAATCCTTTGACGTCGACTTTTGGATTTTAGTGATGTGAAAATACACGTCATCGAAACCCTAATTTTGGCAAATAGTTCAATTTTGTTTTTCATAATAACAAAATATCTAATGAGTTATTATAATTTACTAGTGGTAAGACCCGTGTGCAAACACAGGTCGTTTCTTAGAAAACCATGCATAACACATTTTTTAGAAAGTAAAAAATAATTAGTGTATATTTACAAATTTGATATAAACTAATGGTCAACAGATTTAGTCAACTGGAGTTTCATTATGTTGATAACCTAACCACTGTTGTCTATCGACTGTTAAAAACCTCTGTTGCTTTCCAACAGAGGTTTCCTAACAACTGTCATCCATTATCTCCAACAGAGGTTGCTACATTGATAGATGTTAAGTATAAGATGTTAGTCAACCCATGTTAAAAGGGTTAGTCAACAGAAGTTAAAATTGTTAGTCAACAGATGTTAAGAGGATAGCTATATACCTCTGTTTAAAAGAGTAAACCACAAAACGATGTCGTTTTGTTCTAACAACGATTTGCACAAAATGCTTCTTCTAACAATGATTCGCACGAAACGATGCCGTTTTGTTCAGCAATATCGATTAAATAACAAACCTAACAAAAACTAACAAAACTCTGTTTAAAAGAGTAAAGCATTCTTTTAGTGGTTCAAAAGTGGTTTCAAAACACTGTTTTAACCAAACAGCGGTTTCAAATAGTGTTTTATTTTCTAACATTTGTTTTAACCCAAAACACTGTTGCTAACATCTGTTTTAACCTAAAACAGTAGTTTCACTTTTTCTCCACAAAACATTTGTTTTAACCCAACAGTGGTTTCATGTAACACCTCGAAAATTCGTGTTAAATAAAATAACGACACGTGTCGTGTAAGACGAAAAGCGTTATAAACTCGGATTTATAAACAAATGTTTGACAGGATTTAAAAGTGTCGTCATGTTAACTTTTGCACCTCTGAACGACCTCGTTATAAATCCCAAGACTCAAAACATATTAAAAACATCTAATATATGTTCAAGTTCAGTGAATTATAGCAATAAATGATTCATGATTCAATTGGTGGACTCCTACGAAGAAATTCCTACGGTAACCCTTAGTTTTCGGTACTTTTATAAAGGATCCAAGCAAGCATACCAAAATGGTAGGGTATGTTACTGTATTAAGCACTTTTTGGAGGTCCCTAATTGATAAAATCAGTCCCAAATTCGAAACAAGTGGTTGCCCCTTCGAAACACCAGAGAACAACAGATTTTTGTGCCTGATGTCAGGCTTACGGACCGCAACAATGGGAAGCTTACGGTCCGTAAGCTAGTGCCCAGCGACCAGAAACCTGCTGTAGCCTGTTTTGCGCGATTGTGACCGATTTCACTGGTATTTCTCACTATTGGACGACCCCTAAAATGCTCCTAGACCCCAGGGACACTTGTGGGACAATTGTGGTCACTTGTAGCCTTAGTTGTCAACATCTTATGGTGAGTACAACTAGTATATAAGGCATTCAAGTTTACAAACATTCTCACTCACTTCTTCTGCATTGTTGGATCACTTCTGGAGCTCAAACTTCCTCTCAAGTGTTCTCTAAACAAGCCTAGGACTTCAGTAAGTGTTCTAATCCCTTCTAAATTAAGTTTAGCTTTGGTATTTAGCTAAGAGTCTAACCATCGTAATTATGGTTTGACTTCGAGATTAATTAATGATAGCTCAGTCAATTCTCGAATTAAAAGTAGTTATAAGTTGGTAATTATATGAGTAATAAAACCTCAAAAAGGGTTCCCCCTGATTATCACTCTAACCAGGTCAAAAGTCGGGTCAAACTTGTATTTAAAAAGTCAACAGGAAGCTTAAAATGCTATTTATGCATAATTAACATTGTAGATCATATACAACCTGTTGGATCATTGTTATAACTTGGTAATAAGTGTAAGAACATGTCTAAACATGTTCAACCCGACAATTTCCTGTATAGACCCGATTCGGAGCCGAAAGTCGCATAGTTTGACTTTTACTTTGACTTTCAATTCTGACCCGTTTAGGCATGTTTTAGAAATGCCTCAGAGCTTTAATTGGATTAGGTTACTTGTTAGTACAACCCTCTGTGATTATACACCTTGATTCATTAGTTATCCAATTAATATGCATGTTTTCCGTTAATTGCTCATATGTTGACCATTATGCCCTTATTACCTTAAAACGTGATTTATGAAAATGTAAAAGTGTAGAAACCTTAGTTACTGATATATGAACTTGTATGCAAAGTTTGACATCAGTTTGACTTGTAGATTAAGAGTTATGCTCATTATCGCAAATTTAAAGCTTTATGTTAATAAAATGGCGTAATTAGCGTATAGCCTAGTTAAGCCTACTTTTTGGTACCAAACTTAATACCCACTGATGTAATATATTATTTTGGGATTTTTAAAGATTTTTAATTAATTTTAGGCTGAGCATAACTAGTAGTCGTAGGCTTAATCCGGTAATTGTCGATTTTGCCCTTACGGGCCATAAAATGAGTTTTACATATCTGAACGACTCCAAACCTTTTGCTACTGATTTGAAATGTTAAATAAATTATTCTAAGCCTTCTGGAAATATAAAAATATCAGATTTAAGTATCGAACCCGGAAATGGCCTTTAATCGCCTTATTAAGCGTTTTTAACGCATAGTATGTATTAAAATTATATTGAACATACCCGGGTTGATACCTACTGATATTTTAGGCAAATTAGAATATTTTAACAGTAAGCAAAGGTTGATTAACTCAGACTCCAGTTTTGAGCTTTTCGGCTTATGTGAAATTACCAAAATACCCCTACGGGGCTTAGTTTGGTTAAAAATGATAAATTTCACATATATGCTTTATCCTACTGATATAACTTAGCAAATTATGTATTTTTGCTGATTACATCAGACCTGTAACTCAGGTTGTTACTTAAACTCTTTTATAAACTTTTAAATGACCAAACTACCCCTACGGGGCATAGTTTGTGTTTAAATTCGTTTCGGGCATAATAAAAGACATCCTACTGATGTCACAACATATTTGAAGCATATTAACTTAGGAAACCTGTATATGGCTCTTACGGATACCCGTTACGCTTATTACGCGTTCGGTTTGGTTTATGTAACAAGTTTACATAAATTAGCCGAAACGGGTCAAACCTTATCGGTTTAATCTCAAAATCCAGAATGTGCATGAAGGACCCATATTAAACAAGTCTCTGAACTTGTCGGGTCTAAATCACATTCTATCCGGGCTTCGCTTAATCGTGCATACGAACCGTATCTTTGAAACTAGCCGGTCTAAGCTTAAGCTTAATTAAAGACCCGTTAGGATTCTAATAGGTTATATTAAACCTTCGTTCCAGATTAGGAGAACCAGTAAAAGCTACTTGCAAATTTGCTTATTGTGATTAATACTTGCTCAGGTAAATACTTTTAACTTATTTTCCCTATACGGGCTTGGGTTACGGTATATAGCATACCGCTTGATCGGGCATCAAATCTCCACCGTTAAAGTGGGTAGTTGAATAATTTGATCGGGTCGTTTAAACAGTCTTGTTACTTAAAGCCTTTGGGGGGTTAATGACCATGTCCCGGATGTCCTTGGCATCATCTTACGAGATGGCCACGACCTGAGCACGGGGTGTAGGCGTACTCCTGTCAGTGTATAACTCAATAATGTGGTGTGTCTATTGATCTTTAACCCGGACAAGATCCGGGCTACTGAACGCACAAGGAACATGTAATTCGTTCACAAGATTATAATATTAAATAATTCTCCCAAGTTAAATAAAATGTTTATGCCATGTGCATCCAAACCAATTTTCAATCATTTTTCCAAAATGAGTCAGTTGAATGTATTTACCAGTGTAAACTGACGTATTTTCCCAAAAAGATTAAATGCAGGTACTAAGCGAAATTGGTTGGGATTTCTCCTTAGCATCATTAGAAGTCTCGCAAGCTTAAGATGCCTGAAGTCTGTTGAACCATTAATACTATTTTATTTTCGATCCGACTGTGGATAAACTTCCGGATATTGTTACATTGATAAACAATATTAAATTCGGTTGTATCATATCTTATTTTAAATTGCTTCCGCTGTGTATATTTTTATATTGTGTTGTTTGACTATTACGTTGCCAACCACGTCACGATACTCCCCCACCGGTGACACGTGAAAATCGGGGTGTGACATTTCAAACATCTGTTTTCATCCATCTGTTGACTTTGATGTATCAACCACTGTTTTATTTTCTAACATCTGTTTAAAAGAGTAAAGCACTCTTTTAGTGGTTCAAAAGTGGTTTCAAAACACTGTTTTAACCAAACAGTGGTTTCAAATACTGTTTTATTTTCTAACATCTGTTTTAACCCAAAACACTGTTTCTAACATCTGTTTAACCCAAAACAGTGGTTTCACTTTTTCTCCACAAAGCATTTGTTTTAACCCAACAGTGCTTTCAAACATCTGTTTTCATCCGTCTGTTGACCAAAGTCAACAGATGTATCAACCACTGTTTTCTTTTCTAACATCTGTTCACAACAGAGATTTCAAAACATAAAACAGACCTTTACAAAACTAAATTGATGAATATAACATCTGTTCACAACAGAGGTTTCAAAACATAAAACAGACCTTTACAGAACTAAATTGATGAATAATTTCAAACAAAAAATCATTTACTATCCACGCAACGATTACACTCAATGCGACCTAAATCACATTAAAACTATGATCAAAATACATTTCCTAAAGAAGTGACATATCATAAGTACATATGACATATTACACTCAATGCGACCTAAATCACATTAAAACTATGATCAAAATGACATTTCCTGAAGAAGTGACAAAAACAGCAATTTGAGTTGCAGAACCAAGTGCCACCCTCAAAGTTATATCCTGCATTCATAAAACTCATATTTTAATATATTATTTTAATAATAAACATTAAAACCAATCAACAAATGACATGAATGTAAACCTGTACACAGAGCATGTTTAGAGCTTTTCCATTAATTAAAAAAATACCATTTAAAGAATTGAGTGTCCATATGAAGCAGCTTCAAAGTTTCAATATTCGTATACTAACTACACGAACAGATTTACCCAGGTTGGCTCTCCGTAAGTCGAAGTTCTGTGAATGGGGCTTTGACTGTTCTTCTACAGATTGACTCGAACTCGCTTCCTGTTTTTCAACCTTAAGATGAAGTAGATATGAAAGGGTTGTTGTGCGCCAATGATTCCACCAGATTCAAATATATGATTGTTATTCGTGGCTTGATTTAAAAACTGCAAAAATCAATACATATACCATGTTAAGGTGAATTCACTAAATCGAAAAAGTTTAATATTCAAAGATAAAACAACCATTTGTCATCCTTTGACCTTGTTAGGAATAAAGAAACGACATTAAGTAGAAATTATGAATTTATGATACCACGTGAGCAATTTTTGAGAAATAAGCAAACAAAAAATGACTGCTGGTTGAACAGATCATCTGTTGCTCGATTGGTAATACACTGTAATGTGGTTACACAAATCAAGTAATAAAGGATGAGTTGGTTTCTGATATCCCAAAATATAAAGTCGGTTGCTAGAATTAGGTTCGTTTCTATTTCATGTAGTTTGCCCTGAAAGATTAAAGATAATGGAGGTTACCAGGTAACAAAATTGATCTTAGATCCTTCTGGAAAGCCATGTATCGATTTTTCTGCGCCTAACGTGCCATCATCCTTCAAATCATGGATCCCAATACCAGTATAAAATGACCTGTAATCAGACAACAAAATTATATTTAATTGAATTCATATCAACCGCATTTAGAGAATAAAAAAATGATTATAGTTGTGACTCGCATCCTATTCGATTCCAGTATCAGCAACTCATCAACTTTATAAGAAAAATTACCTTCAAGCGCCTCAAATGCCACAGACTGCGCGTTATATTCAATTCCGTTGACTTCCACAGTAGTAACCAATTCACTATTTATCACACGACTCTTCGATTCAGGTACTGGTACCGGTATCGGCGCCGCCACCAGAACCTCATCAACTTTGTAAGAAAAATAACCTTCAAGCGAGTCAAATGCGATAAGCATCGCATCAGATTCTGCAACTGAGACATATACATAGTGATATTTACTACTGCTGTTATTAGACTTCTTCTTTATAATGTACCTTTTATGTTTTAACCGATTCTGTCGAGTCTGTTGATGTAATTCGTTCTGATTATTACCTCCAAATGACGTCATTTCCTTCGATTATTATTGCTTTGTGACTGAACATAACCAGAAGGCTTCGTGTTCTGTTGCCATGTCATATAACCTCTCTGAGACTGCAACTGATTCTGATTACTTAAGTGATTCATTAACATCATCTGCTGTGAATGTGATTGACTCATCAACTGCAAATGATTCATCATCTGTACTGATCTAGCATCTCGATTGCGAAATTCGAACCCTAGAAACACAAATTCGCTAACGAAAAACGTAATAGAAACAACCGATTGACAGAAATGAGCATTGTATTAACCAAATATCATAATACGCATAAAATTTGAGAGAAACTATAGAATTAGTCACTGATACCGGCTCGAGAACAGAAATGAGCTCCATGGCAGTTGCTTTAATTTGACGAGAAAGTGCTATAAAATCTGGGTCTTGTTCAACTCGCTCCATCTCTGATAGCATTAAAATTTTACACTACACATCAGATCATGAACATGTGATCAACATGACATAGGTGACGAAAACTCATATTCCTCTATCAATATGTACCTTGTATGACCCGTGTGCAAACACTAAAGCTTTTGATCTTTTGTTAACTGCAAGTACTAAAGCTTTTGATCTTACTGCTTCTCCTATATCGTTTCCGTTGGGACCAGTTCCTAAAACATGAGAAAAATATGAATTCAGATTATGAAAAACACGAATCTTTAGCATCATATGTAAATTGTTCCCACAAATCATAAGCATAGGCAGCGGCGACTCGACTGTACAAAAAATAACCTGAAACTTGTGGGCCTCATATCTAAGGCATCCTCATATCAGATAAGACCTCAGACTACACAAGCTTCATTCTCGATCAGGTCAATAAATTCCAAAAATTATATCGTCTTTTTAATTTGAATGATTCATGTTGCTAGCTTCTCTATTTACCGGTACTATCATCACGTATATTAAAATTAAAACATATATTAAAAAACCAGTTGGCAGGCTACCTCCTTGTGTCATGCTCTGCGGTGACAGCTGTAATGATCAATCGAGAGTCGTTATCAGGAAATACATCACTCAAGAGAGCTGCAACAGCTTCTGTTTACCTGTCGGTTGCTGCATTCTTGACGACTGCAGTTTGTGCGATTCTATCGGGATACAAGCTGAGCAAAAGAGTCATGTGGTGATGCAATGAAGTTTGTTGTATTTTCTATCTTTTTTTCTTGGTTCTCTCTGTTACTTGATGTTCATAACCTCGGCAGACTCAAATGTGTGTACATGAAGGCTTGAAATCAAATGTAGTGACCAATGACCTGTATGAACTTGGTCAAAAACACTTATCACTCAAATGCATGTACATAGAAATCAATAACAACAACAACAGTTAACTATGTTGATAGTAAAGCCTGTGACGGTTCACTAACTCTCATGAGATACGGTTCACTAACTCTTCTGTAACATAGAAATCAAGGATTACAGATCCAATCAAACCTCAAATTCTATCAATCAAACCTACACTCAATAAATCAAGCAATACAGATCCAATCTTCAACAAAATCGCAACTAAAACGAATGCAGTTAATCAAAATCACAACAGGACGAGAAGATATTGAAGTAAACCTGAAGTAGCGTGACAAGTATTGGTTCGATCGAGACCTTGAGGAATCCCGCAAACAGCCATGAAGGATCTGCCGTCATCCATTGCTTAAATTAGGGTTTGAAGATACTCGGTCGTCACTCGAATAGACGGACGCGGCGGAACCCAACGACGTTGTGGAATCTCAGAATTAGGGTTTGAAGATACTGATTCTGCCATCTCCCTCAAATCGGACATAACCTTCACTTCTGAAAACAGTAAAGATCAACAAACTTTAACCCAATCTACGGTACTTGCAGATTTAAAATTTTGGATTCTTGAATGGTCGTTTCAAGTATATATTTTTCAAAATTAAAAATTAGAAGCAAAACCACAAGATAAAGAGAAAGAAAAACATACATGTGTTTGTTGAAGTGGATGCTCTATTTGGAAAGACATGGAGGGGAGGGGAGGGGAGGGATGGGGAGAGATTTTTAACTCAGGAACACACCGTTAGAGAGAGAGAGAGAGAGAGAGAGTTGAGAAAGAAATGGATTAGAGAGAGAGTAATTGATTGAAGAAGATGGTATCTTATATATCTGGAGCCATAATTTTGAATTTTGAATCTGGAACCATAATTTTGAACGTGGCAAAGCTTTTGAATTTTGAATGATAGGCAGAGCTTTGCCTTTTGTGTGTGGGCAGAGCTTTGCCTTTTGTATATGGACATACTTTTGGCATCAGACCTTTGAGATTTGGATGTGGGCCAACTTTGAAATTTAAAGTCTTTTAATATTAAGGTTTATGATGTAAAAATGACATAAGAAAAGTCTTGTTGGACAGCCTCTCCTGCTGACACATCAGCTTTTCTTATGTTATTGGGATTTCTCCTTTTATAGAAAGTACTAGCGGTAAGACTCGTGTGCAAACACGGGTCGTTTCTTAGAAAACCATGCATAAAACATTTTATTAGTCGGTGAATGATTCTACATTTTTTATGATTTAATTAAAAATGGGTTGTAAACATTTTATTAGTCGGTGAATGATTCTACATTTAAATATGTAATTACGATTATATGCAGAATGATCAAATTTAAAGACAAAGAACATATGCATTCACTGCAAGATAATATGTAAAAGAAAAGAAAAGATAATAACTTAATCAGCTGCAACAATAACGCACCCTAAAAAGCAGCTTTTCCTCGTTCAACTCACCCGAAATCACCGTTGACCAAGCACTACAAACAATGAATCAATATAAAGTTATAAAAACTCTATTCTTAAGAATCAAGGAATCGACATTCAATAAACCAATCTTCAAGATTTGAAACTAAAAATGTTTTATTATTTGTTAGTTTAATTAATTTGTTGGCTATAAATTATTTTGCTTTAAATAATGAATGCCAAGTAAAGCCCATGTGATTATTTCAAATAGCTCTTCAAGAGTGCCATATTCACCTTCCTTTCATCTTACAATATATAGTTCTTTTCCAAATTAAATTTAATACACAGATGAATTTGCTTTAAATAATGAATGCCAACGCCCTCACAATCTCACCCTTCTCACAATCCAACACCAATGAATTTGAGAATATAGATTACATCCTTTACATCCTTCATGCAGAAAATTTCAATTTTAACAAAAAATAAAATAAAATGGATGCACAATTCATATTTATGTGGATGAGCTTGCCTCTGAATATCTAAATAACTACAAATAATTCAAAATCCCTAGATTCACAAACATGTATAGATTCGCATATGAATCATAAAAACAAATGCTTTGGAAACCCAAACAAAAGCTATATCTCTGAATCAACAATGGTTTCAACCACTGTTTTAACACACAACAGTGATTTAAACCACTGTTTTAACCCAACAGCGGTTTCAAACCACCGTTTTAACCCAACAGTGATTTAAACCACTGTTTTAACCCAACAGTCAGTGATTTAAACCACTGTTTTAACCCTACAGCGGTTTCAACCCACCGTTTTAACCCAACAGTGATTTAAACCATTGTTTTAACCCAACAGTGGTTTCAAACCACCGTTTTAACCCAACAGTGGTTTTAAACATCTGTTTTATTTTCTAACATCTGTTCACAATAAATAGAGGTTTGAAAACATAAAACAGACCTTTGCCAAATAGTAAATACCTTAAGACTGCCATTGCAAGCAAGCGTCGGGTGTCTCAAAGCATTAATGGAATCCTCCTCCTAGCAAATTCGACACTCTGCCATTGACTCATCATAAACCTAACCCAAAACATTAATTCAGGTTTTCTTGTAATTTTTGTTTAACAATTTGCATCTTTTAAGGGGAAATTACGCCAGCAGGCCTTGAATCTTACCACCTATGCTATCTATTGCAATACACAAATGCTTATCATGTTTACCAAAAAAAAAATACAAGATAATACCGATCTTGACGGCTGAATATGGCACAAAATAATCTATCTACTTATAAAAAATTAAAAGATAAAGAACTACATCCCTTTTTTTCTTGGAGTTTATTATGTCTTGCATATGATTTGTCCATTATGGGAATGAGAGCTGCAACCCATTAAAAAATTATCTAGTGCTAAGCCTATTATTGTTCGATATATGTCAATTGCAGCCACAGTGGATACAGTGAAAGAAATATATGTCAACATGCACTCACTAACTAATCACTAACACTGTGTTTCCGAGTTAAGTTAAGTAGAGAAAAGAAAGGATTCCCTTCTTTTCTTTTCTTTTCTTTCTCTCCGTTTCTTTCTAAATTGGAAAGATTAATTTTAGGCAAAAAATCTATCATTTTCTCTTCTTTTCTCTCCTTTAATGAAACTCTGGAACACAACTAAAAATTATTTCCTTCCAAATCTTTTCTTTTCTCTCATTTAATGAAACTCGGGAACACAGTAATACCTTTACAACAGCCTCACTTCCAAATCCTTTAAGATCCACAAGCTTCATAACCTGCAAAATCCCAAACGAATTCTTAGATTTTTCAGCTTTTGGATCTCACACTTTGCAATAACTAATTTAATAGGTTTGGACATTCCCCTCCTAAACCGGCTTATAACCTGAACCGGTTTTTACAAAGCGATTTTTATACCTGCATGCCATCACTTTGTTCGATAGAAAGACTGCGAAGTAATCTGATTTTCGGAGCTTGAAACGAACACATCTTAAGCTCTGTCTTCCCATCCATTGCCTTTAAGGTACTGAAATCATCCTGTTAATTTAAAATGACCAAAACCTTAGTTATAAAGTTAGTATGTACAGTTTGACATTCGACCATTGCCATAAAAGTGGTTACTTTATAGCCCAAATGAGAAAACTTAACTTCTAGATTGAAGGTGAATTTTTGTATGTGTTTGTAATCTTCATGCAAGTTCAAGGTAGAATTTTACTTTTGTTGAGTTATAAAGTCTAATGAAAGATCATTAAGTAAAAGAGTACTTACTGTTTGGATGTGTGTTTGGACTAACTACTATATCAAAATTTGAACTAACTACTGAAAGATCAGATGTATAAAAATCCATTTTATATCAAAATTTGAACTAACTACTATAAAAGATTTTTCGGATAACCACCAAACTCCTATTACCTTAAATCGAAATCACATAAATCATGCATAAAATGATCGTAAAACTTACGCAAGATGGAGCATCAAAGGAGCACATCTCTTCTCTGCAATGAATCCTTTCAGATCTTCCTGGCTTTATCAACAGCCTTCTTGTACTCCTCACTAACATATGGATAGTTCTTCCCCATGATTTTCAAAGCTAAACCAACAATTAACAAACCTAAGTTCCACAAAAATATCTACTAACCAGTTCATCCTATAGCTGATAACTAAATAACACAAACACATTTAAATAATCAGTTCATCCTATAGCTGATAACTAATCAGATCATCCTGAAACTGATAACTAAACTCATAAACACACACCTTCATGAACAAAACCTCACTCACATTTAAATAACACAAAAAATATTTATAATTTCAACCTCACTACCATATTTGCTCTTTTGGAACTTGATCTTCAATACACAACTTTCAAAGTCAATATAAGTCAAACACAAAGTCAAAAAATTTTCCAATTTCTTGAGAATCAATCATAAGATAAACTGTAAACAAAAAGGGTAAATCGAAGTAAGCTTACTTGATCTCTACGAAACGGACTGAACTGAGAAGCTTCTCACCGACCTTCGCGAAATCCATACCGCCGTCGAAAATCTGAAACAGAGTAATCGGTGGAATTGAAAGGCCATTTGTAAGAGAAATAATTGCTCCGATGAAATTTATTCGTACGATTAACAAATGAAATTGTAAGAGAAATGGATAAATATATGTGCGTTTATACACGCAGGAGATATGTAGAGATGAGGTGGTTTACAAGTGCAGATCAGATCGGGTCGGATCGGATATTTCTCCGGCGATTGCTCGGTGGATCACTCGCTTTCTCAGAGATTTGGGGTGTCGACTGACGGAATCCAAAATGGAATACTCTCGAATATTTTTCAGTTATTTCCGAAATATCTATATGCATCTATCTTTCAATTGGGAAGAGGAAATTAGGATTGGGTTAGGGTTTGTGAAATGTAGATTGAAGAAGATAGAGAGAGACGAATTCTGTTGTTATGGATTTTAGAGAGAGAGAGAGAGAGAGAGTTGAGCTTTTTATACGTCAGTTGTTTAAATTATGAATCTGGAGCCATATTTAAATTTTGAATTTGGAGCCATGATTTTAAATTTGTCAGTTGTTTAAATTATGAATCTGGAGCCATATTTAAATTTTGAATCTGGAGCCATGATTTTAAATTTGAGCAGTGGTTTTGAATACAGAGGTTTGATTTTATAACATAGGTTGAAGTTTGGAGATAGGCAGTGGTTTGATGACAGACCTTTGGAATTTGAATGCGGCCCACCTTTGAATTTTAAAGTTTTTTAATATTAGGCTTTATGATGTAATAATGACATAGGAAAATTTGTTTTTAATAAACCAACATTTGTCCCGTTGGTAAATAATAATCTTACGCGTAATTGGTATACAATAATCCTACATATCAACATGTTGGTACTCAATGAACTTCCGTTAATTTTTTTTAACTGAAGTTAGCTTTTAAGTTTTATTTATTACACAAACAGCCCCTGTAGTTGTAATTTACTAGTTTTAACTATTTTAAAACTAGTAAATCACAGTCCCTTGAGGTTTTTTTGTTTTATAAAATAGTTAAAACTAGTAAATTACAACTACAGGGACTTTTTGTGTAATAAATAAAACTTAAAAATTAACTTCAGTTAAAAAAATTAACAGAAGTTCATTAGGTACCAACATGTTGATAGGTAGGATTATTGTATACCAATTACATAGGTAAGATTATTATTTACCAACGGGACAAAGGTTGGTTTATTGAAAACCAATTTTCCTTTTAACAATAACAACAACAAATGTATACGATTAATCTTTAAATCCATGCTTTCTATAAAAAAAAAAAAAACCTAAAACACTATTACATTAGATATAATATGTCAAACCCTAAACAAATTAGGACTTCGTCAAGAATAAAAATGTTATGCATAAAACAAACCACAATGATTGATAACACTTTACTACTTTAGCATCAAACCGATTTCACAGAATTAGGATCCATAAAAAAAATAAACTAACAGGGACCAATGAAATCTGACAAAAAAGAATACCTGAATGCGTCGATCTAAGAAACAGAAGAAGGCTTACATATGAAGGATTAGTTCGATCTTGAGGAATTCCGCCAGAAATCACAGTTCGTCTGAGAGGGCGATTAGGGTTTGTTGTAGTTGATGAATGATGGAATGAGTAATTTGTCGGATAGAAAGTGTGACTGCAGTGTGTCTATCAATTCCGTCAATCACGTATCGTAGCTTAATCAGATGAGACAAGACTGGTGCTGAACAGAAGAAAACATAAAGTTCATGCTTGTTAGAGCCTGTTCGTACGAAGGGAGATTTATAGCCGGTTCGTACGAACCGAGGTCCATTCGTAGTCAGCTTCGTACGAAGCCACTCTGTATATATATAGTAGTGTAGGGTCTTGTCATTTGGTATCTTTGTGACTTGAGAGGGGAAACTCTTGTCATTTGATTTCGTGGTTTTGTACTTGTCAAATATCAATAGAAATCAACAGTTAATTACTTCTTTGTGTCTGATCTACACACGTACTTCGATTCCGCACAAGATACGTGTTCATCGCATTCAACTATCAAGGAATCGATCCACGGAGCGAATCCACATGTCACACCCCAACCGATGGCGGAAACATCGGGGTGCAAGCACTAAGCGTTCAGATTACTCATGAGATTCCATAACACTAGAAATTTCATAATAGATTAAATTGATTCAACATTGTCTAAAGAAAATAACCATCACATCAAGTATCAAATTACACCATCATCAAATATTGTTCAAGTTTGATTAACTACGTGGGTTTCTAAGCATCACCCTAGCTTGATTCACTTGTTTCCACAGCATCCTATCAACCTGCAACATGTATTAAAATAGAGTCAGTATAAAAATGTACCGGCGAGTATACAAGTTTGAGTAATAGCATAATAGATTAAAGACGACTCATATCCGTATGTAAGTGTAACAAAATAGTTTCAGCAATGCTAGTGTTCGAAGTCCAACAAGTGATAGCCTAAGTATCCCGATGCTTTGTTGTTTTCCCAAGTCTCAAGGAAAACTAGAATCCTCCTAACAATACCCCCGAGAATAATGGGGAGGTGCATCTCCTATAGCGCTATTATTATTAAGGCGTAACTACACACCCTGGATTAAACGTTCACATAGCACAAATAGAATACAAGAATCACAAGTTTCACATACACGTAGGATAGAGTTTAGTTTGCAAAGCCTCAAGTATCGTAGTTTAATAGAATACATGTTACATCCCAAAGTTTAAAGCAAAAATGGATCGAGTATACTCACAGTGATTGCTTAACAGTTCAACTGTTTATTGGATCAAAGGGAGCTCTTTAGAATTAGCCTGATTAGATTACAACGGATAAGTTTCGGACAAAACAACGAGATTGCAAAAGTGTCGGATCAGTCATTGGGTCGGATGGCCATCCGATCGGATTACCAATCGATAGAGATGACATGAGTGTGGTAGGAACGAATGGCTGTCCGATCGGATGGCTATCCGATCGGGTTGCCACTCGATTCAAGATTGACAAAAGTGAGGGAATCGGATGGTTGTCCGATCGGATGGCTATCCGATCGGGTTGCCACTTGATCCAAGTTTGAGATTCAAAGTTGTCTCGATCGGATGGCTGTTCGATCGGATGGTTATCCGATCGAGCTGCCACTCGACGATCATGACTTCGAAGTTTCAATGTTTAAAGTTAAGGGCAAGTGTCACTCGATTTGGTGGCTGTTCGATCGGATGGCTATCCGATCAGATTGCCACTCGATCGGGTTACCTTGTCCCGTTCTTAATTTTGTAAAACTCTAAGTTTCTATTTATACAACGACGTTATGGTACGTATTGAGACAATGGTAAACACATCGGCGTTCAGCCGATCCGATCGGGCGAGAATCACCCTTGTCCGTTCGGTCGTCAGTTCGTGATGATATTTATGTCAGCATCCGTACTCCGGTTATCTTCTCCGGCAACAATCCTTCTCCAAACCGACTCCAGACTAATAATCAAGTCTACAGTCTGTTTAGGTTTGGATCTCACTGTTTTAGCAAAAAATTAAGAAAAGATAAAGATAAACATAGGTTTTAGCTTGAAAAGTTTGGATCTAGCATAGATTTAGTGTAAAACGCATGAAATTCCTTAGATCTAAGCTAGATTCTATCAAGAATGACATCATATAGTAGTTTGTACAAACCACCATGATGACATCATCCTTAAGAACTCAGATCTAAGAGATTTCACGGTGAAAAGTGTGATTTCAAAGGAGAATCACGTAGAGAATGAGGTGTAGATCAAGAAAGTACAAGATTCTAGTGTAAAACGTACCGAAATCGCCAAGAAATGGAGGAAAATAGGAGTGTGTGCGTCTGGTCGAGTGAGGCTATCACATCAGTGAGAATGGTGATGTGACAGGCCTATTTATAGTGTGATAAGGTGTGAAGAGAGGTGGTGTGCACGGATCGGATGGCGGTCCGATCGAGTGGCCATCCGATCGGGTGGTCATCCGATCGGATGGCTATCCGATCGGATGGTCATCCGATCGGATTGCCACTCGGTCAATCCCATCTTTTCTGTTTCACGTCTTTAATTCGATTTGCGAATTAGATTAAACGTTGGGTAGTATGGGGAAATAGTGTAACTAGATTATAGCCATAACACAAAAGTTTTCAAAGTTTCATAGTTTCCGCCAGTGACAAGACTCAAGTCCCTCGTTCAACCAAGTCTCAAGTTTCACGAGCCTCAAGAGTCAAGCACCAAAGTATCTAGGATTAGGCATTCCAAGCATATAGAATTAGGCATTTCAAGTATTTAGATTTAGGCATTTTAAGTATTTAGATTTTAGCAAAGAATTCACTAAGTACCAAAAGTATTAATGACTACATAGCTCAGGGGCTAAAATTGACAATATGCAAAGTCCAGGGGCTAAACTTGCCAAAAGTCTAAAGTTTAGGGACGCAGGGCGTTACAGTCTCCCATCCTTTAGGAGATTTCGTCCCTGAAATCTTAGAGGAAGACTGCTCGAAGAGCTGTGGATACTTGGCCTTCATCTCACTTTTTAATTCCCAAATGAATTCGGCACCACGCTTTCCTTCCTATCGAACCTTGACAATGGGAATTTTGCTGCGCCTCAATCGCTTGACTCCTTGATCCATGATTTCGCCGGTTTCTCCACAAAGTGTACAGCTTCGTTTATTTGCAAGTCTTCGAGGGGAACCTGCAGCTCCTCATCGGCTAGGCATTTATGTAGATTGGATACGTGGAACACTGGATGTACGTTGTTTAGCTCTTGTGGCAGGTCGAGTCTGTACGCTACCTTGCCAATCCTTTTGAGTATCTTGAAAGGACCCACATAGCGAGGAGCGAGCTTTCCCTTCTTACCAAAACGAACTACTCCCTTCCAGGGAGATACCTTGAGAAGAACTCGGCCACCAACATCAAATTCCAGAGGCTTATGCCTGTTATCAGCATAGCTCTTTTGTCTGCTCCTAGCCTTGAGCAAGTTATCATGGATCTGAAGAATCTTATCCGTAGTCTCTTGAATATATTCAAGGCCAGTAAACTGCTTGTCACCAATCTCATGCCAGCTGAGAGGAGATCGGCACTTGCGGCCATACAAAGCTTCGAAAGGAGCCATCTGAATACTGGAATGATAGTTGTTGTACGAAAACTCAATCAATGGTAAATGTACATCCCAATTACCACCAAAGTCGATGACACAAGAACGGGGCATATCCTCTAGGGTCTGAATAGTACGCTCGTTCTGTCCATCCGTTTGAGAATGAAAGGCCGTGCTAAGATTCAAATGAGTACCCACAGCGGATTGAAAGGTTTGCCAAAGACGTGAAGTAAAACGACCATCACGGTCGAAGATTATGTCAAGAGGTATGCCATGATGGCATATAACCTCATCAGTATAGATTCGAGCAAGTTTCTCCACTTTATAATCTTCACGAATAGGAAGAAAGTGGGTTGATTTGGTCAAACGATCAACAATCACCCAGATACTATCGTGACCAGAAGGTGTTCGAGGTAGTTTAGTAATAAAGTCCATAGCGATGCTACCCCATTTCCAAACTGGGATTTCGGGTTGTTCTAAGAGTCCTGAAAGACGCTGATGTTCAGCCTTAACTTTCGTACAAGTAAGGCATTTAGAAACATATATAGCAATGTCCCTTTTCATGCCAGGCCACCAATAAGTTGTACGCAAGTCATGGTACATCTTATCAGCGCCCGGATGAATGGAGTAATGGGATTTGTGAGCCTCATTCATAATGAGCTCATGGATATTATCGCGATCCGGTACCCAGATGAGATTGAGGTAATATTGTAGTCCATTAGGTTTAGTTTCTAGCTGATCAATCTTAGCGCCTTGGATTTCCACTTCTAGACTTCCTTCATTTGCGGACGAATACTGGGCGTCACGAATACACGCATGGAGATCATTAGAGATATGAATAGCGTTCACATGAGTCTTACAACTAAGAGCATCGGCCACTTCATTTGCCTTGCCAGGATGATAGCGAATTCGCAGTCGTAGTCGTTAAGCAATTCCACCCAACGCCTCTGTCGCATGTTCAGTTCTTTTTTGTCAAAGATATGTTGAAGTCTCCTATGGTTAGTGAAAATCACACGCTTAGTACCATACAAGTAGTGTCGCCATATCTTTAACGCAAACATAACTGCACCAAGCTCCAGATCATGAGTAGTATAATTTTTCTCATGCACTTTGAGTTGTTGGGAGACATAAGCAATAACCTTGTCCGGCTACATGAGCACACAGCCCAAACCATGGTTCAAGGCATCACAGTATACCACGAAATCATCGTTCCCATCGGGAAGAGTCATCACAGGGGCATTACACAAAAGAGTCTTAAGAGTCTGAAAAGATTCCTCTTGCTCGGGTGCCCAAACAAAAGGTCTCTCTTTCTGAGTCAACGAAGTGAGAGGAACGGCGATCTTAGAGAAGTACGAGATGAATCGGCGGTAATAGCCCGCCAATCCTAGAAAGGAACGAATCTCAGATGCAGATTTAGGTGTACTCCAATTCTTCACAGCTTCGATTTTAGACGGGTCAACATGAATACCTTGCTTACTAACTACGTGATCAAGAAATTGTACTTCATTAATCCAAAACTCACACTTAGAAAATTTAGCGTACAGACGTTCACCACGTAAGAGTTCAAGCATCAAGCATAAATGTCGAGCATGATCAGCTTTAGTTTTAGAATAAATTAGAATATCATCAATAAAGACTATCACGAAACGATCCAGATAGGGCTTACAAACCCGATTTATGAGATCCATGAACGCAGCTGGTGCGTTGGTCAATCCAAAAGGCATGACCACGAACTCGTAGTGTCCATAACGAGTACGAAATGCGGTCTTGGGTACATCATCTTCGAGAACTCGAAGCTGATGGTAACCAGAACGAAGATCGATTTTTGAGAAGTAAGACGCGCCTTGTAGTTGGTCAAATAGATCATCGATACGGGGAAGAGGATAACGATTCTTAATGGTAAACTTATTAAGTTCACGGTAGTCGATACACATACAAAACGAACCATCTTTCTTCTTGACGAATAGCACGGGAGCACCCCACGGGGAGGTACTTGGACGAATAAATCCCTTGTCGAGTAGTTCCTGAAGCTGACTAGATAATTCTTGCATATCGGAAGGTGCAAGGCGATAGGGAGCCTTGGCGACAGGAGTCGCACCAGGTACGAGATCAATACGAAAATCAACAGATCTAGGAGGAGGAAGACCGGGAAGATCTTCGGGAAAGACATCGGGGAAATCACACACCACTGGAACATCGCTTATGTTCTTCCCCTTACCCTTTTGTTCCACCACGTGGGCCAAGAAAGCAAGGTTCTGTTTACGTAAGCACCTGCTCGCTTGTATGCATGAGATCAGCCTCAGCCCTTTCGAAGGTCCGTCTCCATAAACATGCAAGATATCACCAGACGGTAGAGGTAGACGAACAAACTTTTCATGACAAGCGATCTCGGCATGGTTCTTACGCAACCAATCCATACCGATAATGACATCAAGACTACCCAATTGCATGGGTATTAGATCAACAGTAAACACATGGTCGTTAAGAATCAAGGAACAACCACGAAGGATAGAATCACCTAGAATAGACTTTCCATCGGCAATCTCTACCGAAAACGACTTAGGTAACATAGAGCGTGCACAGTTTAACAAAGATTCGAATTATACGGACACAAAGCTTCTGTCGGCACCAGTATCAAATAAGATCGAAGCATAAAGGTTATTGATGAGAAGCATACCATTCACCACATCATTGTTGTTGCGAGCCTGGTTAGCGTTGAGGTTGAATGCTCGTCCACGAGTGGTTGCTTGTTGTTCTTGGTTCAGCTGGGGGCAATGATTACGGAGATGAGTAGTGTCTCCACACTGAAAGCATGCGCGTACGGCGTTGATGGGTCCTGGAATCAGCAGAGGAGCGGGGAGTGCTGGTTAAGCTGCCTGAGCTGGAGCTTGTTGAGCGGGTTGAGAAGGATTAGTTTGACGGCAGTAGGGAGTCGTGTGACCATAGCGATTGCAGTTGGTACACAAACGACATGCCGAGGTAGTAGGGTGATGAAAATTGCAGGTCGTACACTTGGGATAAGACCCCGAGTACTGTTTCTTGACTTCAGGTATAGCAGTGTTCTGAGCGGTAGCAGCAGGAGCAGGCTTAGCAGCAGGATTCGCAGTAGGAACAATAGCATTGCATCCTGAACCCTGAGACTTTCGCCTCTTGTTCTTGCTGCCACTTGGCTGCTGGGTAACTTGATGTGCAGACTTGGAGGGTGCGGGATTAGCAAACTGTTTATCACGCACGCGGTTGTTGTTGAGACTAGCTGCAAGACGATAGACTTCCTCAATATTTCCGAGTTGAGCTGCTTCAATAGAATCGCGCATTGCAGGAGGTAGACCATTGAGATACTTGGTTATCATTCGCTAACAATCAAACTGAGCTGCTTGAAACGGGTAGTATAAGCCAGATTATCGTCACCAATCTGCTTCAAGTGCCAGAATTCTTCTTCGAGCTTCGGTTGTTCATGAGGAGGGTAGAATTCAAGCATCATCATTTCTCGCACCTCGGCCCATGGAAGAGCATAGGCTTCTTCATTCGATCGAATGTTTCTCTCATTTGTCCACCACTCTAATGCTCTGCCTTGAAACATTCCCGTTGCACTCCTAGTCTTTAGATGCTCTGGGCATTCACTGTTGATGAAGGTAACCTCGATGCTGTCAAACCACTTGAGCATAGCAGTCACCCCATCACTGCCCGTGAAGGACTTAGGGTTGCAAGAGACAAAATGTTTATAGCTGAACTTGGTAGACTTTTCTTTTTTCGTCTTAGAGTCTATAGAGGAGGGCGGAGTGTTTGATCCTTGGATCTCAGAGACGATCTTTGGCACGACTCGAGCGATCTGATCGGCCATGAAGGACATCATCTTATTCTGAGACTTTTCCCTGGATCTCTTGAGAGTGTCGGAGTGCCTTCGGGAAGACATCCTAAAGATCCAATAAGAGGATCATGTAAGTCTAGATTAATATAGATTCACACACGATAGACTAAGACTCAAGATCCTCATTGATACCGCAACCCACGACCTTTGCATGACACGTTGTACGAAGTTTGGCGACGTGTCAGAAATGCTTATATATAGGACGTACCAGCGGCGTATCCACCATGCTTCGGGCACAATCGCTTCGACCTCGTACTCGGTGTCATGTTACGTTTCACAAAACACACTCATCATCATTATCATAGATTTGCATAGATTTCAATAGATTACGATAGGTTTCAAATGACACACCCCGACCGTGTAAAACAACAAACCGCGGCGGAAACGTCGGGGAGTGAGGTGACAGAATTATTGTTTCAACAACCATGGTAATTAAAGTTATGTATTATTAAAATTAAAGTTTACATTGTCTTGGATTTAAATAAAACATAACATAATAATTGTCTTTTAAGTCACTAAGGCCCAAGTCCGCCTAAGTGTAGCACACACATCATCATGCATTAGCACCTGAAAGACATACGAAAATAGGTACGTCAGCATAAAAATGCCTGTGAGATACATAGGTTTTGTTTATGCAAGATTCATGACTTGTGGTTTAAAGAAGGGTTTAACAAAAAAAAAGTCATGAACCTTGTAAAATGTTTTCTTTTATGAAATCATGTGAAAATCGATATGAAAATCAAATGATATGAAAGAATTATGCATGGTTAAATGAATAACCAAGTAAAAGTAAATTTGTATAAAATGTGTACTTTGTATAAAAATGTTGTGTCCTTGTGAAAAATGTTTCATGTCTTTGTCAAATGGCTTAGATAATGCAACAATGTATAATACAATAAAAGCACTTATATATAGGAAGTACCAGCGGTGTATCCACCATGCTTTTATTATATAGCACATAGCCCCGTTACATAAGTCACTTATCAATAACCAACCAAAATGTCTTGTTTAATGTTAAAATATTTATGTATAAACCATGTACAATGTCATGTGTGAAATGTATCATGTATAAACAAATGTAATGCATAGCAAGTAGAAAGTATCTACTTAACTACATGAAAATGTTAATGTGATAATCAATGTTATGTACGGTGAATAACTAGTAGTTATTCAACCCCATAGGAAAATGTACAAAACAATGCTTTTGAATAAACCCAAGTTTAAATCAAATGTTATGTTTTGCAGAAAACAATGCTTTATGATTACAAACATTTATGCAGTATTGTTTATTCGCATACATTCAAGCCTTGCGATTGTGGCGACAAACCTTTAAACAAATTAAAGGTTCATCTAAGTTATGTATATCGGATTCTGTCATTCCCAACTTCCAAACAAACCTAGGAAGTCGGAAACGGGAGTTGTCAATTCCTATGGTACCATTACATACTACCGAGCGGCATAGCTAATGTTAATGAATGTATTATTGTTCCGATTAAACATACCAAATGTCATAACCAATGTAGCATGTGAAAACCATGTACTAAGTATGCTAAGTAAACATACATAGTAGAAATGTTCATGTAAAACAATGTGCTAGCATGCTTAACATACATAGCAAAACATGATTGAAAACATGTAGTGTACTATATGTGTACTAGATGAAACTAGCATGATTATGTCATAAAAGCAAAGAAAGCATGAAAGTAACAAGTATGGACATGTGTATCACCCCAAAATATTTGAAAGCGGTAAAAGAGGGG
Organism: Helianthus tuberosus; assembly: GCA_030545235.1. NCBI lineage: Eukaryota > Viridiplantae > Streptophyta > Magnoliopsida > Asterales > Asteraceae > Helianthus > Helianthus tuberosus. The sequence continues at coordinate 94,791,572 of CM060368.1, forward strand.
AACTATGTACTCACTTGGGATTGCTTATTAGTCTTGGGAATAAGACCAAATTAAGCTCCAAGTATCACGGAATCAACAAGGCACCTAGTATATGTAACTATGTTAATAATCGGATCCTAAATCGGGAGATAGGATAGAATGATGTTCTATAAATCAAATGAGTGTTTGAACTCATATGGTATGATTTAATAGAGCTAACATTCTGAATTGGAAATCTACCTAAGTGCTTTTGACCCGTTTCGACCCGTTATGGTAGTTTAAGCTACTATAACGCGTCGGTTGCGCAAAACTATGGTCGGACGGTTATCTATAAGCTATGTCAAGTCTTACATGCCCAATTATACCCTACCATGTTACTAAATCAGATTAGATGTCAAAAATATGTTCACATATGCACAATATGGTTTTATATTTCAAAAGGGCATTTTGGTCATTTCCTATGGGCATGTACACTACTTAACGAATAGCTAACCAATCCTATGTGATCATAAGGTTTAACCTCAGAGGTTATTCCCTATGCAACTATGATCACTAATCATGCTTGGTCGGATCCTAATGATCGACCAAACGGGTCGGGTTCGAAAGTCTAAGCGGTTGTTTAGACCGCTTAGCTTACGACCCTAAACAAGCACTAAACTAGTAGTGACGAGTTAAACATGTCAAAAAAGTTTAACTAACTTAGAAAACTGATTTGGTATCAAAACAAAGTGTTTTGATACCTAAAAGTAGTTCCGTTGCAAAATGCGTGCTAAAACGCATTTTGACCGAAACTTTGACTCGTCACTATACCTAGTTAACGTGGTAATCAGTAGGTATAATCGCTAAGGATTATATCCATCGTGATTACAATCACGTTACAAAGTTCAAACGAACTTTGCGTTGACCATTGACTGGTCAAACTGAAAGTCAAACACTGTTTGACTTTTTAAGCTAGAAGGCAATAAAAGAATGAAGGAATGCTTACAAAAGGTCCTTTCTTGAACTTGATCTTATAAATTCTCAGGTATGAAGTTATTTAACTCCAACTTAGAGAATTTTAGACCAAGTGTGAAGAACCAAATGAAATGGTAGGCTATTTATAGGAATCAAGAACCATCAAGATCATTTTGTGTGGTGATCAAGCAATGATCCTAGCCCTACACATGTTAGGATATGCTTGAGGGACTTAGGGCACACTTAAACTTGGTTACTACACAAGAAAGTTGCAAGAAAATACAAGGAAATAGCTGATCTGCTCAAAAACACGTTTTCTGTTGCTGGGCACTATCACACGGCCCGCGTAAGCTAAGGGGCAGGCTTACGCGGCCTGTGTAGGCAAGTTTGGCAGGAATGCATAAATGGTCCTTGCACATGGTTTAAGCTCATTTCAGGCCCTTTTGACCCCCGTTAAGCCATTTTCAAGGCTCTACAAGGTCAATAAAGTTTAGAGGACTCAAAATGTGCTCGAAAAACTCTCGGATGTCGGCTCGTTCGGTCGTACGGTCGCGTTATTCGTTAAATTACGACGAAACTCAAACGGACGCGAAAACGAACCAAATTGAGCGACGGGTGGAATTTTTGCATGCTGATCACTAAAATAAAAATATTTTAGTGTGTACAAAAACTTTGGATGTCCAGATGTGGCCAGAACGTAAGATATGCGCGAAAATGCAAACTTACGCCGTTTTTTGACACTTTTAGTCCCTGTAAGATCATATAAGCATGTTTTCGCACACCGAACCTATCAAAGCTTATTTCTAAGCTATGTTTAGGTTATATATGGTATGTTTAGCTTATGATCAAGTTCCGGACTATACGTTGCCTTACGAAACGGCAGACTTTTGCAGTTTGACGCAAATAGTCCCTGTGAGCGAATAAACTTGTTTTTGCCATACCAAACCCTTTGAAACTTATTTCTAAGTTATGTAAAGGTTATTTAAGGTATGTTAAGCTTATGTTGCTTTTCCGGAGTGTTTGTCACGTTAAACTGATTACATTTATGCATCAGTTTGCGTATAACTTTCCAGAAGGTGATATAGAGTTCAAAATCGATCAAAAACCAACACGTGCATAATATCAAACATAAATAACAAACATTGGGATCAAAATACATTGTTTTATTGATATTGAATTGTTCAGAGTCTGTACAATGATTACACAAGCACATATATCACATCAAGTAGTCTTCAATAGATCCAATAGACTTCATAGTTTTCCATAGATTTCAATAGATTAGTGTTAACAATCCACAAACAACGAAATTCCGCATGGCACGTGCTACGAATGTTCAGCAACATGATGGAAGCACTTGTGTATAGGAAGTACCAGCGGCGTATCCACCATGCTTCAATCATGCCACGTCCGTCTCGTCATCGGTGTCATGCTTCGTTAACCACAACATTAGAATTGATCACAAGGTCTCCACATAGATTAACCAAATAGTTTCAACAATATACATTAACCCAAATAGATTTCACAACCTCAACCTGAGCCTACAAAACTACGAACTTCACTTAGCGCGTGGTACGAAGGTTCGGTAACATGCCAGAAACACTTATATATAGGAAGTACCAGTGGCGTATCCACAACGCTTCGGACATGCCACTTCCTCCTCGTCTTCGGCGCTAGGCTACGTTTCGTATTTTGTTCCTCAAAACCTCACATACGTAGCTTACACATAGACTTTACTAGAGTACTCAATAGGTGTTAGTGCATTATCTGTCTATCGCCTTCGTCAATCTAGTCCGTAGCAGAAACCGAAGAATCAAGCTTATATTGTTATATCTAGTTAGAAATAGCAAGGTGGCATTTTGGTAATTAATGAGAAGTCTCATTAATTCCAAGGGGTATATATAGGAGAGTTATGTCATAGTTTAAGAGACTTTTGGCTCATTTGGTGGTTTAAAGATCTAATCCTAGAGAGAGAAAGTCTAGAGAGAGAAAGTCTCTCCATGTGATTCACGGCTTTGTACACGACATCATATCAATAGAATCACGTCATTTGTACGTTCTTGTGTGTTCGGTCACGCACTTTCACGGATTCCGCACGTCGAACATTCGTTACGCAATCGAACGGTGTCAAAACCGGTCCTACAAGTGGTATCAGAGCTAGGAGTTCGATTGCGCTGACCAAATACATAAATTCGTACCAGAATTCAGCTATTTCAGATCTGATTTTCGTCAAACTCTTCTTATTCTACTATTTGTTCACGTTTTTGAAGGGTTTTCATCAAATTGAATGTGTTTTACTGGTCCGAATATGCTGATTTTTTAGTATGTTGTGCGAAAATACTTGAATTACAATCCTACCAAGTTTCAGATCCAAACTCCTAGCCGTTTAGGAGAAATCGAAGGTTTTCGGTCCGATTTCGCGTAGTGACATCAGGTAGGTTCGCTTATAGTGACATCAGGTAGGTTCGCTTATAGTGACATCAGGTAGGTTCGCTCATAGTGACATCTGGTAGGTTCGCTCATACGGACATTCTGGTTTCGCTTATCTGTCAAGTATAGGTTCGCTTATTTGGACATTGCCTGGTTCGCTTATTTGGACATTGTCTGGTTCGCTTATTTGGACATTGTCTGGTTCGCTTATTTGGACATTGTCTGGTTCGCTTATTTGGACATTGTCGGAAAATAGATTTAATTGAGTAAAAACCAGATTGTTTAAAATTGTGGATAAAATGTTTGACGAACAGGAAAACGATAACCTTGAAAGATTGAATGATTGGTATGATAGTGAAGGGGTAAGGTCCCAAAAACCTCATAATAAGTATTTGGGACCATGCCACAACCTTGCCTTTTAACCTTTTAACCTTGCGCGGCCGCGCACTGGTCTTACAAAAGGAAGAAAGTAATCAGCAGTCTACAATCGCGCTCCCAAAGGAAATCATAAATCCTTGCGCCTTCTCCCATTAGCAAAGGATAAAAATCCTGAGATAAATACTTCCGCCTAAATATCCAGACTTGGATATTATTTTACCCAGACTTGGGATTTATTTATTCAGTGGTCTCTACACAACAAGGTGCCACACCAGATTACAACAATAATATTCTAGAAGAAATACAATCGTGCACCAACCGTCTGGACACGTGTCATCACCACAGGCACCCTTGAAATCATAACGAAGGCATGCAATTGGAGAGTAATCTCCACTTGATCACTTTACACATGGCAAATCCCCAGCCTTCGATCTAAACCACGATCCGTGTGCTCTCACGTCGGATCAAAGAACTTAAACGGAAGGAAATGTAACCGCTTACGGGGTTAGCATCTTCCGTTAACTTTTCACTAACAGGTTTTCCCGCCCAAATGACTCCCGGCTATAAATATGAGAAAAACCCATGTATGAATTCAAGTTACACACACTTCTCAAATACTTCTTCTTCTTCATAACCAATACTTATTCTCACACCGGAGTCGGGTCAAGGAGAGAACCCTCTTTTCCCCTTGGCGAGGCTAACGGTGCTCTTTTTGCAGAATTCTCGGAGAAGAAGATCGGTAGCAACTGAATCAATCGAGAGGGAACTAACCTTTTTATGCGGATTCAAACCCCCTAGATATCTCGGTTCTGACCATTTATCTAGTGTTTCTTCATTGGCGCCCACCGATTCCTCTGTTTTTCTAGTTTTCATCTCGTTTCAATTCAGTTCTTTCCGTTTTCAACTTTAGTATGGCAGAAAACTCATCATCTCACCGGCAAGTCGGTCCTCGACCAAACGTCGGAAATAATTTACAAGTAGAAGGAATCCTAGAAGATGCCTCGGACGATAACGAGGTTCAATCCAATCGAGCAAACGATCCTGTCACTCCAGGAATGTTACCAGCAAACCCTGCTTAATCAATTTTACCACCAGGAGAAACTCTGATATCCTGGTATGTCCGGTCTCAAGGAGCATTAAATGCAGTATACACACAACTGTGTGCTCAAACTGCTCCTCTGACTCAATCACGGAGACCGGGATCTCGTGCTCATACCTCCCAGTGGGAAGAATCAACTTATGAAGATACAAAAGTTCATGCCAGATCTACGTCACAACGGGAATACACTCAGACAGGAAGTCACCAGAGAGAGAATCATGGTAGAACACACCGAAGACAATCGGTTCATGATAGGTTGGGTTCTCAGCGAGATTCCCACACCGATGAATCTGATCTGACATACCGTTTAAGTGCAAACACCAGTGTGTTCAATCGACTGCAGCCAAACTATAACAAGTGCAGGCCTCGAGCGGTTTATAACCCTGAGGCAGAACACAATTATGACTTGGTTTACCGCCCTGCAGAAGCCGCGGAAAACTCAAAGTTCATACTGGAAATAACTTTAGCTCCATTGGAGAAGGCTAAATTACCATCCAACATAGGGAAGTTTAATGGGTTAACAGACCCCGATGATCACCTGAGAGTATTTACCAGCGCAGGATTGGTTGGAGGTTGGACCCTCCCGCTATGGTGTCATTTGTTTGTATAAACATTAACTGGCCCAGCGCGAATCTGGTTTGATAACCTACCAACCGGACAGATCGAATCATGGAAAGATCTACGTGAAAAGTTTTTGACACACTTCAGCCAGCAACGGCGTTCCATTCGGGACACATCCGACGTCATGAACATCTGGCGTCGTGATGACGAAAATCTGGAGGATTTCATCACCAGATACAATAAAGAAGTGTTGGAGATTGGCGGTGTTCACGAACAACTAATCCGTGCTCAATTCAAGTACGCGGTTAGATGTGATGACATGGTTAAAGTCTTATCTGGAACAGAGGGCCTTCCAAAAAGTTGGGAGAAGATAATGGCGGCGGCCAAGGTTTACGCGCAAACTGAGAAAAACCTCACTACGAACAGGCCACCACCACCACATAATAGGCCCGCGGACTTAAGCTCAACCGGCGAAAGAAGGTTTAAGAAGTCATGGCGCGAGTCTGGATCAGGAAGTCGATCGTCTGAAGACGCTCGCACAACAATCAACAAACTCTCCGCGCAAAGGGAGAACAAACAAGAGAATAGGGAGAGGCAGTGGACTCCCCTAACAAAGACCCCGACGGAGGTTCTGAGTACTGAAGACTATCAATTCAAACCTCCGATCCCAATGAAAAGTAAACGTGGACAAGACCAGGCACAATACTGCGAATACCACAAAGACAACGGGCACACCACTAACAACTGCATCTCATTACGCACAGAAATAGAAAAAGCCCTCAAGAGCGGCGAACTCACGCATCTACTCCAAAATGTGCGCAAAGAGATTAAACAGATAACCCGGGGTGAGGAGGGCCCAAGCAAGCGGGCAAAAACTTAAAAGAACGACTCTATAGATTTCCCGCGGAAAAACATGATCAATCAAGCAAGGCGGAAATGATAGAGAGTAAGTTAAGTTTCACGTAATTATATTAACAAAAACTTTGTAAAAGCCTCTGAGCTCTATCCGTAAATAAAATTGCAAAGTTTCTATTATTCCTGTGTTTACAAAGTGCATGCAATTTCTTTTAGTAAGCACAAAAACATTATGGTAGTTTCAAAAACAAGCTTCATGAACGGTCAATGATCATATCACAAACGGCCATAAGTTCAAGCACAAAGCTTTATACCAACTTCATTCGCCTTACTCAATAAAAGTAATCGCACTCATGCAAAATATTGTAAACAAACAAATAGAAACATCATACTTAGCGTACAGATACGCCCTGAAAAACTTCCAAACACGGCAGTGTTTAAGTTACTTGCGCAACAACGCATCAACAAAACAGGGATTTACATCCCAAATATTACAAGGAAATCGTTCAAACACATTTTTTAAACGTACGTTAAATCTTCACCCTCATCCGGAAAGATTTCCCTTAGTTGCGCCACGTGATCATCAGATTGCAGCGCAACATTTATCAGGTCCATAACCGGAAGTTGCAAATTGTTAAACTCTGTCTTCATAGAAGCAAGCGCGGCGCCAGTATTAACGCCAAAGGTAGCAGACTTACTATCATCCCAGTTAACCTTTAACGCGCTGTTCACATGTTGGGAACATTCAGCGTATCGTTGCGCATACCCATCTCGTCGCGCAGCAACCATTAAATTAGCAACAGTTTTATCTAGCTCTTCAGAGTTTAACACAGATTCATCAACCTATGAAATCAAGCAAGAAAGAGTATCAAGAAAGCGCATTAACGATCCCACAACAAAAAGAGAGACAGAACTTACACAGGCAATCCCGCGATCTTTCATCCAGGCCATATCATTCTTTAAAGGTTCAAGCTCGCTTTCCGCTGTAACCCGCGCCGTTTCAGAATTTTCTAACTTCTCTTCTACCTCAGTCAAACGGCGGGAGGTTTCTGTATTCACGGAACGCGCAAGCTCCAGATCCTTCTTAAGTTGTTCCTGATCAGAAACCAAAGCAGTAAGTTCCTCTAACTCTTTATCTCTAAGGGCAAGAGTGGCGAAAACTTGTACCTCTCGTTGCTCACTACGCTCCCTATGAGAACGCGCCTCCACTAGCACAACTTCTGCATCAGCTTTCTCCTTCTTCAACTTTTCTACCTCCTCATCTTGATTCTTCAATTTTTCAACCTCAGCCTTGAGGTTATTAATGATATTACAAAGGTTTGCCTTCTCAACATTATCTTTCTCGCAAATTCTCCTCCAGTTTTTGCGTTCCTCAGACAGAAGAGCAGCTTCAGCTTCCGCTTTTCTCTTCCAACCAGCAACAGACCATTCCTCGGTCTTGCGCTCAGCCTCAAACTTGGCCTGCTCAGCTTCTAATTTGGCCTTCAACTAAGCCACATGTTTTTCATCTTTGGCAAACTTCTTTTGAGATTCCATAAAAGATTCCTGCTCCTTATGCATACTATACCACTCACGCACTATGCGGTGAGTGGTAGAGACATGAGAAGCAGTTTCTGCAAGGTAAGACTGATAGGTTTGTTCATAAGGGCGACTTTCCTGAAACTTGATCTCTCCAGGCGGAAGTATCCCCTGCAACCAATCTTGGCACACGGGCCAATCCGAGAAAGTGTCACCTTTCTTTAAATTCCAAACAGGGACATGAGGATCAGAAGCATCTTTCTCCGTATAAGTCCGGTAGTAATAATCTCCCAAGGTTTCTTCTGGGCGGATTGGAGAATGTTTACTAATACCAGCAGATGGGTCTAACCCTTCAACTGTCACCTTCTCAACACGCTCCGGCATGGCGTCAGAAGGTTTAGGGGAGGGAGTCGAAGTTTTTTCAACAGCTGGTTCTTTCCCCAAATCTCGAGCAACAGTTTCAGGGGTCGGTGGATTATCAGCACCATCCACCGCATCTGGATTAACAACTTTTTCAGTCTCTATGGCAGTATCAACAGGCTTCGCAGCCTCAACAGTCTTCTCCACCTCATCACCAGCAACCTCCGTAGGCTCCAACTGGTTAGCAACAGAAGCGCGCGGAGGGGTGGAGGGAAGTTCTTCATTTACCACAGATTGCAGTTCTGTGGGGACAGGGGAAACAGGAACTTCTGGAAAAATAAAAGTCTGTAAGGATTTAGTCCGCATAAAGGAAACAAGGAGAGACGACACTTACCAGGAACAGATTCCGAAACAAAGGCATCAAGATTCCCTTTTCTGGTAATTTTCTTCCTCGAAACTTTCTTAGGAGGTTGACCCTCCGCATCAGTATCAGATGGTTTCCTTTTACCAGCCTTCCTGTGCACCAAGTGTTCGGGACTAGAATCCAAATCAATAGGCTCACTTGGATTGGATGGGGGAATATCAGCAGAGTCTCTCGGTTCAGGTTTCGGTTCTCGCACAATTACTGCAGGAGTAAGACCCTCCAAAGAGTCAGAAACCACCACATAATCACACCTGGAGTCAGAGGAACGGCGCATACCTTTCTTCTCTCCAACATTCTTCGCTTTCAATGGTTGAATTTTAACAGCCTCACTTTTCTTCGGCGCAGAAGTAGAAGTCGTTGCGCGTTTTTTCCTTTCAGGACCTATGTCCAAATTCACCAACTCACCTACAAAGGCGCAAACAAAAATTTACCCACAAAGCACAAAAAGGAAAAAAGAAACAGATATAACTTACCAGCACCAGCAGCTGGTTGGGCAGACAGATCCGCATCCCGCGGAAGAACGAAGTTTCTTACAATACGGTGGTACCAAAGTTCCTCTTCAGGTTTCTTCTTGATGGTACCCATCCTTCCGCCCTCTCTCTTAAAGGCAACAACATACAAAGAAACAACTGTAACCAAAAAGAGAGCAGGTCAAAAAAAAAAAAAAAAAAAAGAGGAAGAGGGAAAAACCCCAAACTTACTATGACCATCCTCCGTGTATACGGGTTTGTCATCACGCTCCATCTTCCAATTCAAACTCATGCCGGCTCCGACAAGAGCTTTCTCCGGCAACGCAATATTGGGCACATCCTTCAAATCCTGATACCAGTTTTCATCAACCGGGGTCTGAAGGGTTTCGATCGGAACATCTTCTTTCCCCCTGAGAACCATCCTCACCGGAATTACTCCGGCCTTGATAAAAAAGAATTTTTGTTTCCAATCATGAAAAGATTTTGGGGGTTGCTGTAGAATCTTCTTTGCAGAAGCCCTCTGAACGAACGAGTAAAACCCTTGGGTACAATGCATCTGATGAAAAACCCTAAATCGGGGAACGGTTGGCTCCACATGCATTGTCCGACACACGAATTCGAAATGTCGAACCCTAACCATGCCAATAGGGTGAAGTTGGGAGATATGCAGGTTGTAAAACCCAAGGATTTCAAGAAAAAATCTAGTAACAGGCAAGCGAAAGTTACCCTCGCAGAAAAAATCCCAAAAAAGGGTAATATACCCAGCCGGAGCATCTGCCGCAGTTTGCCCCTCTTCAGGATACAGAGCACCCCAGTTTTCCGGAAACTTGAGATTCCGAATTAAACCATCAAAGGACGCCCTAGGCCACTTTAACGGTGGAAGTTCAGTCGACATTTCTTCAGCGAGATCTTCTTGATGTTCTCCGGTTGACATAAGAGGAAGAATGATGGAATTTCTTCTTAGAAGAAAGGAACGGGGAAAGTTTTTCAACAAAACAATAATTGCACAAACGAGGTTACCCAAACATTATATATACTCATCGCAATAAATAGCATCGGTAACCGTCACAGCGACTTTTCCGGATATCACAGTTCCCCAAGCAGCAAAAAAGTAAATATCAAACACACACGCGTTTACACGCGCGCGTGTAAGACACGGACAGTAAAAACAACTGACAATGATAGGTTGTCACTCAATTTACTGTACCAGTCTCATTAAACGTCAAAGATTTTCAAAAAATCTTTACAAAAATAAAAAATGAATCTTCGTCCAGAAGTTTTCTTATTTCTTGCGCCCAAAAGCATTTCCTCTCATAAGTCTAGTGCTCCACTTATTTGCATAAGTACAACACTAGACTGGGGGGACTTGAAGGGGTAAGGTCCCAAAAACCTCATAATAAGTATTTGGGACCATGCCACAACCTTGCCTTTTAACCTTGCGCGGCCGCGCACTGGTCTTACAAAAGGAAGAAAGTAATCAGCAGTCTACAGTCGCGCTCCCAAAGGAAATCATAAATCCTTGCGCCTTCTCCCATTAGCAAAGGATAAAAATCCTGAGATAAATACTTCCGCCTAAATATCCAGACTTGGATATTATTTTACCAAGACTTGGGATTTATTTATTCAGTGGTCTCCACACAACAAGGTGCCACACCGGATTACAGCAATAATATTCTAGAAGAAATACAATCGTGCACCACCCAGACGGTTATAACCGTCTGGACACGTGTCATCATCACAGGCACCCCTGAAATCATAACGAAGGCATGCAATTGGAGAGTAATCTCCACTTGATCACTTTACACATGGCAAATCCCCAGCCTTCGATCTAAACCACGATCCGTGTGCTCTCACGTCGGATCAAAGAACTTAAACGGAAGGAAATGTAACCGCTTACGGGGTTAGCATTTTCCGTTAACTTTTCACTAACAGGTTTTCCCGCCCAAATGACTCCCGACTATAAATATGAGAAAAACCCAGGTATGAATTCAAGTTACACACACTTCTCAAATACTTCTTCTTCTTCATAACCAATACTTATTCTCACACCGGAGTCGGGTCAAGGAGAGAACCCTCTTCTCCCCTTGGCGAGGCTAACGGTGCTCTTTTTGCAGAATTCTCGGAGAAGAAGATCGGTAGTAACTGAATCAATCGAGAGGGAACTAACCTTTTTATGCGGATTCAAACCCCCTAGATATCTCGGTTCCGACCATTTATCTAGTGTTTCTTCAGATAGGTTTTGGTTTAACACAAGAGAAAAAGGGGATAAGCATGTTTGGGTTAATAGACTTGAAAATTTTTTGTGCAAGAAACATGAACCGTTGGACGAGTTGGTAACACGGTATGATCAATTACTTGAAAATTTAAAAAAGAATGAGATAAGAATGTCAGATGCTGAACAGATATCAAAATTTGCAGATGTATTACCAGCTGAATGGAATGAATTCTTGATTAATCTGAAAAAGGATTTTAGATTCTCAAATTTGTGTTTAAGAGAATTCATCAGTAAGATTAAAACACACGATTATGAAAATGAAAAGAAAAAGAAGGAGTTGATAAATGAAATAGAAAAGAACTTAAGAAAAATAAGTTTGGATGTGATTCTTGAAATAAGAAGAAGAGTAAATATGTGTCTTGAAGCAAAAAATGTTATGAAATACGATATTAAGAGGGGTTGTTATATTGATGAATATTTGAATCCTCTTGATTTTGTTAAATTTTTTTGTGTAGGTACATACAAGACAGAGACACAGGATATTTCAAAGATTGAAGAATCCAAGAAGGATAAAACTTCAAAATATGAAGTGGTGTGCTCAAAATGCGAAAAATTCGAAGCAGAAAATGTCAATCTCTTGAAAGATGTGGAGAATTTGACATTGGAAAACAAAGCTTTGAAAGACGAGAAGAAAGCTGATAATGAACAGATTCTGGAGTTGCGCTTGAATTGTGAAAAACTAAGATCTGAAAATGACAAACTTTTGAAGAATGTTGAGAGTTTGTCATTAGAAAACAAAAATTTTAAAGAAAAAGAAAATGTTTTTGAAAATGAAAAATTAAAGATTGAAAAAGATTTTCAAAGTCAAATGAAGGTTTTAGAAGATGAAAAATCTGTTATTTTTAAAAATAATCTTGAGAAACAGATTGAAATAAATTCTCATCTTCAGAAAATCATTCGACTTGAAAATGAAGCTGAAATTGCTCGAAACAAAATTGATGAGCTTGAGAGTAAATTGAAAGGTTTTGTGAATTCTACATCACATGTTTGTCCAAAACCGATCAATTCAGTTCCAATAAGTGACAATGTCACAAATTTTGACAAAGTCAAAATTGAAGATTGTGATGATAAATCTGATGATGAAAAAGAAAAAGAAGAAAAACGAAAAACATTTTTGAAATTAAATGAAATGTTTAAAAATACTGTTTTACATTCTACTGAGAAAGGTGAATGCTCAACGCAAAAACCTGTAAAGAAGAATGTGGAACAGAAACAAAAAGATAAAAATTGGAAAAAATTTCAAAAAGAAAATAAAAGCTCATCAGATCAATCATCCAATCACAATAAAAAATCACAAAAATTTAAAAATCAAAACTCAAAAATAGTTGGTAATCAGTGGTGCAGGTTTGACCACAGTTCTCAAAAGCCAAATCCAGCTTATAGGAGAAGATGGGATGAAGATTCTTCAAGGACAAATCATTACAATGATAGAAAACAGAGAAATGGTGATTACCACAAGGCAACTCAATGCTATGATCTAAGTGTGTGGTAAGAAAATGGTGTATGATATGAAAGTGAGAAGATGTATGATAACAGAGTGTGTTACTCATGTGGTTATCAGGGACACATTTCTGTTAACTGCCAAAGTCAGAGATTCGAAACAAGAAGGTGCTATGAATGCCACATCAGAGGACACATTGCAAGAGATTGCCCAATGAAATCAAAGGGAAGATCGAGGGCTGAATCTCAGAAAATGGAAAAGAAACCAGTTAATGTCAAGCCCAAAGAACAGAAAGTGGAAGAAAAGAAAGTAAAGCTTTCACAAGGGCAGAAAGACAAACTGAGGAAGAAAAGAAAGAAGGCAAGAGAATACTTGGAGAAAATTTTGTCCTCGGATACAACTGGTAATCCGAGAAAAAGTTCTGATGAATTGCTTTCCTCAACTGAAAAGGCAAGCAAAACGAATTCATCAGATGCAAATCTGGGGACAAAAGAAAAGAAGAAGAAAATTGTCGGCGATGAATCTGGCTCAACAAAGTCAGACAAGCCACAATCAGGCAATGATTCTGGTTCGTCGAAACCAGAAGAGCCATCTGTTGAGGTAAAAACTGTCAAACCCAAGGCTGGTCAGGCTTGGGTGAATATGTTTAAATGAAAACCCTGACTTGCCGGAGTTCCCAGGTTGGTAAGTGTGGAACAGGAATCGGCATATTTCTTGAGAAATTCACAGGTTGGTAACTGTGATATTTCGAATCACAAAAAAAAAAAAACTAATCAAGGACATTAAGTTGTACTTGATTTGTCTTTCCGATAAGTGATTAAAGAAGAACAATGTGATGAAACCCCGAATTTGTGAAATGACACACAAAACTAATTTTCCGGAAGAAACATTTGATTAAAACAAAATTAAGTGTTTTGAAATCACAATGGGAAAATAGTTTGTTGTCAGGGGGAGTTCTGATTGTTTATGCCAAGTGGATGGCGAATTGAAGTAATTCGATATCGGTTGTTAGTTTGTTTTCAAAATTTCCTTGAAAATCAAAATTGAAACATATTTTGATTTTAGGGGGAGAAAAATTTTGAAAAAATTAGAAAATTTGAAAATGCCAAAAACATTGAAAAAGCAAAAATGAGTTTTGGTGTATAAAAGAGGAAATGATAGTACATCAGTAGACGATCACATCATGCTAAAGATATGGAAAGTTAAAATGTGATAAACAGTGTCACTGATAATCTGTCAGTAGGTTTTTGCACATTCAGTAGATTGTGACGAGATATAAACCTAAATTCATACTTTCTTATATCGTGGGTAACATCTCTCGGATATATGGGTAACCCCCGAAATCTCGTTTGAAAGATTTCTTTTTCTGATATACTAGGTCTTTATACTCAGTGATATCTGGGGTATTATTCCGGGACTTCTACTGAATGGAAGTTCTGACCTAGTCCTCGAATAATACTTTCCGCAATGCTTGAAACATAGCATCATCCTCAGCATATATGATAAGACAATAAAATTGCTTAGCAATGCTGTTGTAAAAAAGATCCTCTAAAGGGGACACACCCATAAGTTGAGTCATGATCTCTCTGCTGAACGATGGTTCTGACCTGAGCTCTCATGATTCTTCATAAATTATTACCCCCTTACAGATATCATTTGTGTTATAATTACCTGTAAGACTGAATATTGGGATCTGGATACGGGAGTATATTCTGAGGTGGGATACGCGATTAAGTTTAAGTGCTTAAGACATTAAATTCATATCTCGAAGCAGTTGAACTTTGTGTGAAAATTTAAGTGGATCAGTATACTGACAATCTAAGTGAATCGTTTAGAACTTAAAATGATTAAAGCTTAACGGTGCTAGTGATTTGTCTCATAAACAGATATGATCCTCTTACACAAACTCACAAAAATATTGTTTGTATATATTTGTTTACTGCTTTTCATTCAAAATCAAAAATCCAAAAATATTGTGTTTTAGCTTAAATTTTGAAAAATACAAAAAGATTTTCGACAAACTGATGTTGAAGAGCTGATATTCAAAATTCGAGTGCTAAACATGATGAACAGGATTGGGAGAATATGTTGAAAACTTTGAATGTCATATACAAATGTTTTGTAAGATTGTGTGGTTAGTTAATCAAGGTCATTCACTTGAACTTGATGTAACTATATAGATTGATGAATGAATGATTTCTACCAGTAAGTTTCTTAGTTTCAAATCCTGAGCATATGCAGAATAGAGCCAGGAATTGATCCTGAATTTGTGAACTTGTGAAAGCCAGACTACGATCCCGATAGCTGAGTCTAAGGGGGAGTCTGAAGACGAGCTCAACGCAAGAGAAGCGTGGATTCAAAGAGCCAGATATCTATCTTGGAGGAGCTTGTATTCGGAAAGGAAGGCGTCGATCCCAAAAGCACGAAAGCTTGTCGACAGGGGGAGCCTGAAGAAAGAGACTACCGAGAGGGAGAGCAACTAAGTCTGAAAACAGATTCACGGGGAATCTGTTCGAAAGAGAGAAAGACAGGACGCTACGAGATTGACTATGGCAATATCCAAGGGGGAGTCTGTTAGTGCATTATCTGTCTATCGCCTTCGTCAATCTAGTCCGTAGCAGAAACCGAAGAATCAAGCTTATATTGTTATATCTAGTTAGAAATAGCAAGGTGGCATTTTGGTAATTAATGAGAAGTCTCATTAATTCCAAGGGGTATATATAGGAGAGTTATGTCATAGTTTAAGAGACTTTTGGCTCATTTGGTGGTTTAGAGATCTAATCCTAGAGAGAGAAAGTCTAGAGAGAGAAAGTCTCTCCACGTGATTCACGGCTTTGTACACGACATCATATCAATAGAATCACGTCATTTGTACGTTCTTGTGTGTTCGGTCACGCACGTTCACGGATTCCGCATGTCGAACGTTCGTTACGCAATCGAACGGTGTCAAAACCGGTCCTACAATAGGTTTCACATAGGTTTCACATAGATTTCACATAGATTACCCAAATAGTTCTTTCATAGCTTTAGAATTCAACATCCTTACCGATTCACAGACACTAAGTTTCGCATGGCACTTGGTATGAAAGTTGGTAACATGTCGGAAACACTTATATATAGGAAGTACCAGCGGCGTATCCACCATGTTTCGGACACGTAACTTTTCCCTTGTATTCCATGCCATGTTACATCTAGTGCCTTACAACCATAATATCACATAGATTGCTCAAACAGATCAACATTGTAGATAAACTTCTTAAATTTAGTTTGATCCTGAGAGATTAGATTTTAGGCTTTAGATTGCGGACATACGTGCGATTCGTGTAAAAGTCTCAAAATAAATGGAGAATCAAGATAAACGAAGATTCAAGTCTAAATCACACGTAGAAATCGAGATAACATAAAAGATAGGCTCATAAAACATGGAGTGTTCTGGGTAGAGGAACGGTGACTAGCCAGAGTGATTCGAACCCCTTTTGAATTGAGGTATCGTGCCATGACTTACTTAGACAAATACGTCATCGATGTTAGACCTACGATATTCGTCCTTTTGGTCATTTCATGTACCCAATTGAATGGAAATTTCGAGACTTTGGAGAGACATAAATAAAACATCAAGGAGTGGGACTAGTTGTCAAGGTCTGAGTTTTACCTCTAACTTGACAACATCGCACCCTAACAGTGTTGGTACCTATCCGCAGACAAGACCTACTAGAATAGTATGGAGATTTTCCATCAAGGTTCGGATGTCACTCCTGACTTGAGGGTAAATCTCGTGCAAAATACAAACACTAATTGACAGTGTTTTCGAAGTATCAAGTGTATATTGTGTCAGCTTTAGGAAAGGCATGTAAGCATAACAGGAAAATGTGCTGCTAAGAAGCAGATACGGTAGAATGCATAAGTCTTAAATAACAGATAAGAATCAAGATTCCTAGAACTATAGACTAGGGCAAGTATTCCTACTTATCCTAATTCCCTATAGTTATGGCTCTGATACCAATCTGTCACACCCCAACCGATGGCGGAAACATCGGGGTGCGAGCACAAAGCGTTCAGATTGCTCATGAGATTCCATAACACTAGAAATTTCATAATAGATTAAATTGATTCAACATTGTCTAAAGCAAATAACCATCACATCAAGTATCAAATTACACCATCATCAAATATTGTTCAAGTTTGATTAACTACGTGGGTTTCTAAGCATCACCCTAGCTTGATTCACTTGTTTCCACAACATCCTATCAGCCTGCAACATGTATTAAAATAGAGTCAGTACAAACATGTACCGACGAGTATACAAGTTTGAATAACAGCATAATAGATTAAAGACGACTCATATCCGTATGTAAGTGTAACAAAATAGTTTCAGCCATGCTAGTGTTCGCAGTCCAACAAGTGATAGCCCAAGTATCCCGATGCTTTGTTGTTTTCCCAAGTCTTAAGGAAAACTAGAATCCTCCTAACAATACCCCCGAGAATAATGGGGAGGTGCATCTCCTATAGCGCTACTATTGTTAAGGCGGAACTACACACCCTGGATTAAATGTTCACAGAGCACAAATAGAATACAAGAATCACAATTTCACATACACGTAGGATAAAGTTTAGTTTGCAAAGCCTCAAGTATCGTAGTTTAATAGAATACATGTTACATCCCAAAGTTTAAAGCAAAAAGGGATCGAGTATACTCACAGTGATTGCTTAACAGTTCAACTGTTTATTGGATCAAAGGGAGCTCTTTAGAATTAGCCTGATTAGATTACAACGGATAAGTTTTGGGCAAAACAACAAGATTGCACAAGTGTCGGATCAGTCATTGGGTTGGATGGCTGTCCGATTTAATGGCCATCCGATCGGATTGCCAGTCGATAGAGATGACTACATAGCTCAGGGGCTAAAATTGACAATATGTACCAAAAGTATTAATGACTACATAGCTCAGGGGTTAAAATTGACAATATGCAAAGTCCAGGGGCTAAACTTGCCAAAAGTCTAAAGTTTAGGGACGCAGGGCGTTACACCACAAGTGGTATCAGAGCAGGTGATTGTATGCACGGATTGAAGGACACGAAGATTCAAGCAACTTCATCAGATTCAGAGCTGATTTCATCTTATTCTACACACATCTTCTTCTACTCATTTTCTACTCATTCTTTTTGAACTTTAAACTCAAAACTGCAAAGATTTCACGGTTAAAATCGGCTAAATTTTGAATATGTTGTGTGAAAACCAGTTTTAATCAATTCTACAAAGTTTCAGATCAAAATTCTAACAAAATCATCATCAAATCACTGAAAAACATGGTTGTTGTTATGGAACGGAGTTAGTATGAACCCAGGTGTCACGGCCCCCAACCCGGTTTTACCCGTTTCAGGAGCCGCGGGACAGAAATCCCGTGGTATTTAATTAATTGAGTTTAACAGCGGAAGTTTATCATCAGGATCTTATAAAAACTGAAATATTTCCCGATTATTTTATTTCACAACTCGGGATAAAACCCGGTAATTTACAATCTTGAGATTTCACGAAGAAATCTTTTATTTTACAAAACGTGTTTCTTTATTTTATACTGAGCCACTTCCTTAAGCTTGTAGTGCTTCTTGGCACTTTTCCTGGATCACAACAGATCCCCTGAAACATGTTTGAAAAAGGTTTTGTCAGCGGGAAATACGGAGTGAATCATTCTATTTATGAAAACGACCCCTTTTTGTTATAATTTACAGTATTAAGAGAGATTACAATGTTTCCAGATATCAACCAACTACCCACAGTATTTGTCACTCGACATTCATCGGTAACCTCATTGTCCAATGGTGTCTGTGACTATGGTCATATCACTCATTGGCTAACTCGTTGTCCAATAGTGACGGTTATCAAGTAATGTATACAAAACCCCACATACCGGCTGTAACTTGGTGATTACATAAACTTAATCACTGTAATTATAATCTTTGAAAATAAACATGCATTTATAAACGAATTTGATAAAAAGAGAATGACTCACATTGCAGATTTAATTTGAGCAGAGCCTAGCCTATTGATTAGCCTTTTAACCTAATTTTAATAACAGGCACACAATTCGGTTAGTAACTTAATACAGCATTTACGATAACTCACGAGATCAACCCTCACAACGAATGACAAAGTGCTATGCTTAAACATCCATCGATTTAACGACCAATGACAAAGCATCACCCTAAATGTGGGCAGCACTTAAACATCCATTGAGTACATTGATCGATCGGAAAATGAATCGTAATAGCGATCGAGTTAATACCCTGATTGCGGCGTCGATTAGTGATCCGTGTGTGTTAATTGTGGTAAACAGAACGTAACTCGGTGCCTAGAACGAATTTCTTCGTCGAACATACGCAGAATTTCAAGTGCCAATGTCTGCTATTTATAGTCGAAATTTCACATTGCTTACGTACTGTAAGACTTAACCCTTACGGTCCGTAAGGGACACCTCATGCTCATAGTGTTGCCACGTGTGGGACTAGGCCTGCTGACTTGACAGAATTCGAAATTGAAATTTTGACAACGTTTTATTTAGATAATCGTGCTAGGAAATACCCCCCCCCGAGTTTTAGGGGCCCTGATCCTGATTCCAATTGTTCTGAAAATTTTAGGGTTTGTGCAGAATCACTTGGGTGTCTCAATTAGGGTTTCCTATTGGTCAAATTAATTTAATAGATATGACTTTTAATGAGAGTTGTTACACCAGGAAACTTCGTACGAACCCAGAAATCGTAGTTGTTGCGCATTTGTACGAACCAGATAGCTTCTTACGAACCGGGTTACTTGTTTCCAGGTAGGTTCGTACGAACCGGAGTAGCTTCGTACGAACCGAGTTTGATAATCAATATGTTTTCAGCTTGCCTTTGTACGAACCCACGATTCCTTGTTCGTACGAAATGGGATATTGTGTTTGTTTGATTATCAAGTTTGATCAAGTGTTTGTTTGATTGTTTGCAGGAATCATGGCTGAGGAATTCTACAACACATTTTATAATGTATTCACAACAAAAGAAACACCCGTAACAAAGACTGCTTCAAGTGTTATTTCTGAGAGTTTGAACTATGATAATGTTTACAGAAATCATCAAAAGCCATCGAACCTAATGAATATTGAAGATTATCATTGGTGGAGCGGTAGATTTGTAAACTGGGTAGAGGCTTATGCTTATGATAGTTGGATCATGTTAACAATGGGATATGAGAAACCGACAAATGATAAACATGAATTACTTACACTTAAACAATTTTCAGTTAATGACAAAAACAAACACTCGAGTGAACTAAGAATGATTACTTTGATTCAACAATCTGTTATAGAGGATATTCTTTTCCTGCTTCAGCATGGTGAAACGTCAAAATCAATGTGGGAAGCATTGAAAGTGAAAGCTGAAGGAGGAAAGGATATCAAGAAAAACAAAATCTCGTTGTTGAAAAAAGAGTTTGATCTGTTTGGATGCATGAATGGGGAAACGATCCGACAAATGATAGAAAGATTTTGTCATTTGAAAATCGAGCTAGAGAGGTTTGGGATTCAGAAGGACAGAGAAGAGGTTATTGACAAACTGATCGAGGCATTACCACATATCGATGATTGGCAAACGTTTGTGATAATTCTGAAAAATGATGCCAAGTTTGATGAGATTACTTTGGACAGTTTAATTGAAAAACTTGAGAGTCATGATCTAATGTTACAGAAACATAACAAGATGACCAGTTCAAGTTATCAGTAGAATGTCGATCTGTATTATCGCAGAAGCTTGTTGATTCTTCAAAGAGCAAATCTGGTGATTAGTACAATGTTTAGTGCTGAAAATCCTGGTGATTCTTCAAAGAGCAAATCTCAGAGTTATGATTCTGGATATCATTCATCATCTTCATCGACTAAATCCAATCCGAATCAGAACTGGAAAGATTCTCCAAACTTGAATACTGATTTTGCTAGACAGCACATGAGTTTCTTAGCTTCTGTTCTGGATTCTTATGAGAGTCTGGTCGCCGGCAAGATAGGCAATCCAAATATGACAAAGGAGGACTATGACCAGATAGATCCAGGAGAGATGGAGCTCATGGATATCAGGTGGTGTATGGCTAGTGTAATCAGGAGAGCTCAACGGTTCATGGAGATCACCGGTAGAAAATGTATTGAAGGCCCATATATGAAGCTAGGTTCTGACAAAGCTAAAGTCACTTGTTTCAAGTGCAAACAAAAAGGGCACTTCAAGATAGAATGCAAAAACAGAGAAGCAGATGATAGTGTGAATCCTTTTCACGAAGACTACTACAAGAAAGCCATCTATCATTGTAACAACGAGCAACCGTAAAAAACAAACCAAAAGTAGATTGAGGAAGGGTCATCAAAAGAGAGAAAACAAGCTTTTGTGACGATTCAGGATGACGAAGGGTTTAACTGGAATAAATACCTCAAAAAGGAAGAGAAAAGGGCGTTGGTTGCTGAAACAAGACCAAGCAGAGAGGAACGTCATGCACGAATGGAATTAAGCAAAGTGTATGAGGTCTTCATGGAAGCAAGGCGGGAAAATAGATGGGATGCTAAGAGAGAATGTTTTGTAGATCCACAAGGGAATCCGACAGTTGATCCTAAAGTGGTAAATTTTGAGGCACTTGTCGCTGCAATTCCAACGGTAGGAGTATGGGCTGCAAACTATGAGGATCCAAAATATAGAAAAGAAGTGGATGAAGATATAAGAAGGGTGATCTATGCCAGTGTCGAGAAGAAGAAGAAGAATCTAGAGGAAATTGTTAAAGAAAGCAAGATGATGGTGGATGAGTTGAAAAAAATAGCAGAAAAAGCTGGTGATGAGAAGCTGAAAAGTTCAGCAGAGGAAGCTGTTGCTGAGAAACAGCAAATGATTGAAGAAAGTCAGAAGCAGGCGGCAAAAGAAGCTAAGGTGCCAACAACAGCGGTAATAATTCAAAGTGAATCTTCTGACCCATCAAATAAAATTGATAATAAAACTAATGAACAGTGCAAGAAATGCGTGGAAACATGCAGTGCTTGTACTGAAAAGGATGAAAAATTTAAAATCAGAGATATGGAATTTACTAAAATAATTTTCAAAGAAAAATGTATTGAAATCTTTGAAAATGAAAAAATTTTGAAACAAAAAGAAGAAGAGACGACAAAGAAATGTGAGAGTCTTGAAAAAGAAAACAAAGTTTTAAAACAAAAGTGTTCAGTTGATTGCAACGAATGTATTAAAAAAGATAAAATTATTCAAGAGTTGCAAAAAGAATATGATGGAATAAAATTGTCATATCATACTGAAAAAGAAGCTTATGAAACTTTGAAGAGTAAAGTTAAAAGTTTGGATGATAGATTGTCAGCATGTCAAAAAACAACTAAACTTGTTGAAGCCAGATATGAAGGAAAGCAACTGGTTTTAAATCAATATATTGATGAAGTTGCTAAACTTAAACAAGAACTGGCTGAAAAAGAAAAGTTGGTTTATAAACTTCAAAGTTATCATGCTTATTCATACATTCTAGAACGTATTTTCAACATCACACCAAATGGTAAAGAGTCTAATAATAACAAAAAGGGAATTGGGTCAGAATATCATCAGGTTTCACCACAGTTAGAGAATAATTATACATTCTATGATGGTGAAAATGTGGAAAAAGCAATAGACATGGTTGACCAATTACCTGACAACATTATTGTGACTTACACCAAATCTGATGATCTTGGTGATTCAGAGGTGGTAGGCAAGGTTGTTGAAAGCGTTTTGACAGAAGAGTCTACCAAAACAGATAAGTCTGAATCACATGATGAAAATGAGGAAATTTTTCACAAAAACTATTTGAAAAATTCAAAATCTAAGAAAGACGAGAATGATGATCCAACAGGATTGGCATATACCATGATTGGATTGGAAAAATTATTCTCAGATGTTGAGTTTCCGATTCAGAATGTGATATCGGACAAGATCGACAAAGTGTTCAAACAGGTAGAAATTGAAAAAACTGAAATTGCAAAAGTTGCTGGTAAGAGCAAGAAAATTTTTATAACAAACCTGGTTACAAAAAGAAAAACATGAAGGCTGGGTTAGGTTATCAAAAGAGACAAAACCAAAAGAAACGTTTTGACAAGTCAAGTCATCAGAAAAATACGAACTTTGTTCACGGAACAAGTTCAGAGGAAGAGAAAGAACTCCAATTTAGACGACAATCTAATGAAGAGTTCTATGCTCAGAAAAAACAACAATAGGTTAAAGATGTTTCGAAGAAAACATGCTTTAAATGTGATCAAACTGGACATGTTGGTCACAAATGTCCAAATCCGAAACCTGTTGATGTTGAACAAAAGAAACATTAAACTGAAGTTGTTAAACAGAAGTCAACCAAGTTTGAGTCACAACAAACTTGGAAACCAAAATCAAAGACACCCAAAGTTGAGACTAAACAGATTTGGAAACAAAAGGTTGATCTTTCAAAGTCAAAACAAACTTGGAAACCAAAAACATGCAAGTTTGAACCAAAAAAAATCTGGAAACCTAAAGTTGATTTGTCAAAACAAAATGTTCAAAATGATACAAGATTTTATCAAATGAATGTTTTAAAAGGATAAACTTGGGTTGTTAAGAAACAGACATCTGTGAGTGATAATCGGAAAATCGATTCAACCAAGAAGGTTGAAAATAAGAATGAAAAAGTCTTTGTGAAAAATGATAATGATTTTCCGAAGTTGAACAATTCTTATTGTGTCACAATACCCAAGGTCAAACAGGCCTGGGTTGCATTATTCAAGTAATTGAGTAAGTTGAATGTGCAGGTGCTCCTGAAGATAGATGAATGTCAACTTGCAGAGCAGAGCAGCCTGGTACAGGAGGCGGTAGATCCCTGAGAATGAAAAACAGGGAGTGTTGGTTTGTTTTGTATATAAATAAACTTTAAATCAAAAACCCTAAAAATGGAAAAAATCTAAAAACTAAAAAAATATATTTTTATTTTGTCAAAAAAAAATTTGAAAAATGAAAAAATATGTTTGTTTTTAAATTTGTTAAAAATCAAAAATTTGAAAAAAATGTTGATTGAATACGACGAAACCCTCACGGCTGAACAAACATGATTATATTCACAAGTGATTAAATGGTTTTAACATTGTTAAAAATCAATGTGTTGTAAATCATGGGGGTACGTTTTGCTTGGCATGTTATATGCTAAACAGAGCACGTGAAGCAACAAATGGATGGCGAGATGAAGTTATCTGCATTGGGTTGTCAAATTTTCTTAAATGTTTTTGTATTTTAGGGGGAGTAAGAATTTTGAAAATACAAAAACATATGAAATTTTAAAAAAGCCAAAAACAATAAAAAATTCAAAATGAGTTTTTGTGTAAAAAGAGGAAATGATAGTACATCAGTAGACAGTCACAATACGCTAAAGAAATGGCAAGTCAAATGTGATAAACGGTCTCACTGATGATGTGCCAGTAGGTTTTTACACACTTAGTAAATTGATTTCGAGATATAAACCTAAATATCAATAACTTGCTTATCTCGTGGGTAACATCTCTCGGATATATGGATAACCTCCGCAATCTCGTTTGAGAGGTTGCCTGATTCTGAGATACCAGGTCTTTATATTGTTTGATATCTGGGGTATTATAACTGGTCTTCTGATTTTGTGTCAGCAATGACCTAGACCTCATATAATACTTTGCGTGCTTTAAAAGCTTTCCCTCTGCATAAAAATTGAAAAATATCGAAAGGTATAAATCAATTGTAAAGAAGATCCCTAAGTGGGACACACACCTCAAAGTCGAGCCTCCATCTCTTTGACTGAACGGTAGTTCATACCTGAGCTCTCAAGGTCTCGCACTAACCCAGAGTACAAATATCAATATAGTATATTCACCTGTAAGACTGAATCTAGGGCATCTTGATATGGGAGTATATTCTGAAGTGGGGCACGCGAATAAGTTAAGTTCTTAAAACACTAATCTCGTATCTCAGAACAATTGAACTTTGTGTGAGAATTTAAGTGGATCAATATACTGACAATCTAAGTTAATCGTTTAAAACTTAAAGTCTAAAAAGGTCAACGGTGCTAGTGATTTGTCATAAACTGATATGATCCTCTGTCACGAACTCAAACAAAAATATCGTCTTTACTGCTTTATATTAAAGAAAAATTACAAAAAGATTTTTGGTGTGTTTTAGCATAAACTTTGAAAAATACAAAAAGATTTTATTTTTGCTTTATTTTCGACAACCGATGTCTGAAAGCTAAGTTTTAAAATCTAAAGTATGCTGAACATGTTTCTAAAAATAAACAAGTTCATTAATTTGAAACTTGAAGGTTTTAAATGAAAAATCAACAACAGTTTGTGAAATCACCAAGGTCATTAATTTGGACTTGGATGATTAACTGAGGATTTTGGATGCTTAACTGTCAAATTTATAGAGTTATTTGATAGGGGGAGTAGAGTTAGGAAATCCTGGGTAATTACATATTGTTACATCTATGCTTAGAGCCAGGTTACTGATTTTGGATGATTTAAAAGCATTCACTGATAAACATCTGTGTTTAAGAGCCAGATCATCAATCCTGGGAGAACCTAAAAGCTTTAATTGTTAAATATTTGTGTTTCGAGCTAGGTTTACAATCTTGGATTCAAATTGTCAAATATTTTACAAGGTTTGAAATTGTTAGAATTTCAGATGATAAGCCAGATTACGATCCTGATAGCTGAGGCTAAGGGGGAGTCTGAAGACAAGCTCAAAACAAGAGGGAGTTTGCAATCGAAGAGCCAGGTAACTATCCTGGAGGAGCTTGTAGAAATAGAACCAGGTGTCGATCCTGAAAAGCACAGAAGCTTAGAGAAAGGGGGAGCCTGGAGAAAGAGTCAACTGAAAGCGGGAGCAGCTGAAGCTGAAAGCAAATCCAAGGTGAGTCTGTTAGAATAAAAGGGAGAGTCTGTGGTGCTGAAAATGTCAACACATCTAGAAGACTCAGAGAGAGATAGAAAGCTACGAGATTGACTGAAGTAATATCTAGGGGGGGGGGGGGGTCTGTGAGTCCAATATGTCTATCACTTCCGTCAATCACGTATCGTAGTTTAATCAGATGAGACAAGACTGGTGCTGAACAGAAGAAAACATAAAGTTCATGCTTGTTAGAGTCGGTTCGTATGAATGGAGATTTATAGCCGGTTTGTACGAATCGAGGTCCATTCGTAGTCAGCTTCGTACGAAACCACTCTGTTTATATATAGTAGTGTAGGGTCTTGTCATTTGGTATCTTTGTGACTTGAGAGGGGAAACTCTTATCGTTTGATTTCGTGGTTTTGTACTTGTCAAATATCAATAGAAATCAACAGTTAATTACTTCTTTGTGTCTGATCTACACACGTGCTTGGATTCCGCACAAGATACGTGTTCATCGCATTAAACTGTCAAGGAATCGATCCTCTGAGCGAATCCACAGAAAGGTATTCAAAGGATCCAAAAATATATGAAATGGGTCATTCAAGCCGGGTTTGGATCCCGCACTTCTCGTAGGTAAAAGACAAAAAGTCAATAAAATCCCTGAAGCTCATTGAAGGAGTGACACGTGTCCCCCCAATGTTTTACTCTATTAGGATATATATATATAATATATATATATATATATAGAGAGAGAGAGAGAGAGATTTAATAAAGGATCAAAGCATCGTTGAAAGGTTGAGATTTTATATTACAACGAACCAAGTTTAGGATTTTAATTTTTTAGTAGTTAACCTAGCATGCACCTAAAAACACTTCAAAGCCTTTTTTTGGAATTGAGTCGTCGCATTCTCCCATATTTTAGGATTATTGATTTGGGTTTGACAACACCAGAAACATACAATACACATAGTTATAACGGGAAGGGTGCAAAATTTTCTTCTCTTGATTTGTCAAACGACAAAGCGGGCCGGGGGGGGGGGGGGGGGGGAGACTGTGTATTCATTAAGATTTTCTATTTATGATTATTATCTCGACTAGTCGTAAAAATACAACTCTACACTTTAGTTTCATCAATCTGGATATGCTCTGAACCCTTAGGAATTTCATCAAACTTATTACAACCACCTTAAATTGTTGTGTATCCGTTAAGGTTTTCAGTTTATGATTATTATCTTAACTAGTGATGAAGATACAAATCTACACTTTAGTTTCATCAATTGGATATGCCCTGACCTGAACCCTTAGGAATTTGATCAAACTTATTACAACCACTTTCATTATCTATATACAAGACGAGTTACATTTGCTTCAACAGTTAGATCAATAATTGATTTTAAAACTCACATATTAGATCCATGGCTTAGTGAATATTCCTTACTGGTGCATTTGGAAAGGAAGGAATGAGCTGATTTTCAAACAGATAAATCACAGTCCGCAAGATATTCTAAGGGAGATTAAATCGAGGGGTTTTGACTTTTGGGTGGGTTAAAAATAGATTATCGTGTAAATATATTAGATGGGCGGGTTGGTGTAAATACCCGTAGTATATGTTGTAGTTGGCCCCTTGCCCGTTTGGGCCGGGGGTGTGTCTTGTATGCCTTTGGGTGAGAGGCGTGTTTTAATAAAGTTTACTTTAAAAAAAAAAAAAACATATTAGATATAAATGCTAAATTAACTGAACTTAGATTAATGACGTTCAATCATCAGTTATTTCTTCAGTCCATAAATAAATTGATAAAACCACTCCCTGTAAATTTCGTATATAATTCATTATACCATTTAATTTCTATTTCAACATTCATTGAAGAACATTAAATAAAGTTTAACATTTTGTAAGTAATTACTAAAATTGTCAGGATGGCCGAGTGGTCTAAGGCGCCAGACTCAAGTTCTGGTCTTCGAAAGAGGGCGTGGGTTCAAATCCCACTTCTGACATTAATATTTTTACATTTTTTGTTTAATCATTACTGCCAATTTTTTTTCTTTTTTTTTCTTTTGAAACAACAAAAGATTCTTGCTGTGACTATGCATACGAATTCTCCTTAATATGTGCTAGATCTCATAATTCAAACATCAAACATGTAATCCTATTTGCATTTGCGGTTATCCGAGAGTGGACGATGAGTTTGAATTATCTGTATCGATTTATCAACCAAAGTATTTGGTATAGGTGCTGCCGAAAGTTAGTTTGAAAGTTTTCCTCTTAGTGCTAAAACAACCAAATGCGTATGCAGCATCAAAACTTACTTCAAAGGCCATAACATACAATGAGATTATGAGATGTCAGATGGGCAGGTGAAACGTTGTTAAAGAACCAAAAAGCCAGAATGTTTTTCTCGAGATATTTACCCTTTTATATGGATAAGTTTGTGCGCTTCATCTTTAAAGATTGATGAAGTCAGAGACATTCTTGATGACACGAGTGTTCATGAGAGTTAGGCAAGATATGTTAGAATCTATCTTGCATCGATGCTTGCATATCTGATACTTGGCTGTTTCAGTGAGGTGGAAGCAGTGATCAATCAATGGAATACATCTGCAACAATGGATTTTGATGTCTCTGTATGTGATTGGTTTTTAAAGCATTTCAACAAGTCGCATTTATTGAAAATGCGGAAGCTGTTCATGTCTTGCTATCATGAAAGAATGGTGACCCGCGATGAATTTGAGTAGAATAAGCATTTATAGGTAAACTCGATAGTGTCACATAAACCTAAATCGTTTCATTTTTTTTTTATCAATTTTTTTTTTTTCACATTAAAATACCAAAGTAGCAATTTACAAACAAGTGGCAGGTAAACGGGCAACAAGCTGCGCCGCAATCCCCTTTTGAATTGCAAAACCAATCCTACTAAAGACGAAACGACCCTTAAAGGTTGAGAGATTACTATTCACAACATGTTGGACCCTGTTTAGAAATTCCACAGCCTCTGGGGCTAGGGAACCAAATGTATCAAAAGCGAATGGGATAAACACATGTTGATTCTCTAAACAAGCCTTCTCGTGTTTAGCGACTTTGCTTGATTCCGCTTTCAAGTTTCAACGCAGCTTGGCCAGCAACAAACCCATTATCCCTGAGCCCAACAAGAGGGGACACTCCTGTAAGGTCCAAGCAAGCGTGTTTAAATTTGTACATATTTTAAGTGCATAATAATCCATCTAACTAATTTGTTTTCATATATTTTTTTAATTTCTAATCGTTTGCCTACACACGTGTAGGTTGTATACATAAGCGAAATTTGTTTATATTTTCTTTTGAATTTCAGGAGAGACAATAAATGTCGCATTTCAATTCTTTTCGTTTATTTTAACATGGAAAAAAATGAATGATCCATTTTGTAAAGCATGTTATCACAATATCTAGTGTTCTGCATAGATTCCTTCCCTGTTAGTCATATTGCTAATTCTGGAACAGTAATTGTAATACTACTTTTTACGGGTCAAAGTTATCATGGGTTTAGCTAACCGAGTGGCGGGTTAACCTCCTTCCATTGTTGCAGACCTTTTGATATGAGACGAGTTCATTAAGATAACCACAAAGCATCCTTGCGAAATAATCTACGATTACACCTGCAAAGTCACTGCACTTGTAGAAAAAGCCCGCTGAACTGCACCATGGACTTCAGAAGTCCGCTGATTCCAACCCATATCTTCATAAAAACCCGTTGTTTTGCTGTTGGAACTTCAGAACTTTGTTGTTTTTCTGTTTGAACTTCATAAACTTCGTGGCTTTGCTGTTGGAACTTCAATTGGTTAGTATGTACGCCGGTCTTGAATGATGTAATGCAGGAGATTAGTGTTGTCTATATTAAAAAAAAAGAGTAGTGTATAGGTTAATCCTGTGCTAATATGAATTTAGTGACATAGAACGTAAACTTGAAGAAAAAAAGTTGTTTTTGAGAACACATTAATAGCTTAAAGGTTTTGTTACTTGTTTGATAAAAGTTTTTGTTTCACCCAGCTTTTAAAACGAGTTACGAGTTACATCCCGGTTCCCTTACTAATGATGTGTTGTTTTTACATAGAGAGAAACCGTGCGTTAGAAGTTTTTAAACATCCTGAAAATTAAGGAAAATCCTATTGGACCACGCGTTAAAACATACATACGCGATGCCGGGTTTGGTGACATTTTGGACTTGTGTTTCTTTTGTGCATCTGAGTGTCGTACAACAGGCTATTTATGTTGTACATGTATGTGTTTTTCATGTTAAAACATATATAAAGCTTAATTATAGCTAAATCATAGGTAGTGGATGCTAAAAACCTTTGGGATTTATTAAATAAATTATATAATCACTTGGCGCCTTGTGTGTCCCGTTGCTTTTGTGTGCTTCGCGATTTTTAAAACCAAGAGAAATTAGCTTAAAAGAAATGAGTCAAACCGGTCAGAAGTGGCCGCACATGTATTTTTGCACAACAAGCGCTCCCAGTCGTAAAGCGCGGGGTACCTATGACCCTAGTTATTATATTTTAAATATCTAATGGTTTATCATATACTTCTTGAGTAAGTATTGTAGTATTATTTTTATATATTTGTTAGTGGTCTTGCTTAAAAGCATTGTTCAATTGTTTGACTTTTATTAGTCAAACTGCAGATGTTGGATAAACTTGAATTAATTGGCTGCAGATTGATTACAAGGGCCATTTTAGTCATAGTAGAGATTGAGGTTTTGTTCATTTTGGGTTCAATTTTGTCTACAGAGTAGTGAGTTATGGGCTATTTGTTGGTTTACGGGTCAAGTTGTAAACGGGTTTGGTTCGGTTATTTTCAGATTTTTGATGTCATATGGTGAATTTAATACAGGTTTTTTAATTTATGTAGTGATCTTTCCTGCAGATTTTTAAAAGAAAAAAATCTGGATTTTCCAGATTTTATTTTTATTATTTTTTTAATATTCCATCACAAATGCATCAAAAAATATACTCATTCTGCCACAAATGCGTCACAAATCAAAAAAGAACAATTAGCAAATAGCGTAGGAAATGCGTTGCAAATTTCCAACACAATTTTTTCGTTGAAAATAATTGGGTTGTAAATCCGTAGTATATTGTTTCCAACGGGGCTTTTTCCAACATCAAGGTTTTGTCACACATGCATAGCAAACTTGAGTTTGCAACGCATTTGTGATGAAAAAACGCGTTAGAAATGGACAAATTTCTAGTAGTTTGAAGCAAAGGGCTTAGCAGGTGAAAGCGTTGAGTCACCATAGTCCATATACACAAAATCAACAGAAAAAATGACTTGGTTGTGAAAAGTATATACTTTTGACACCTGCTTTTACTATTGTAACGTAAGTTTGACAAAAGATTTTAAGATACACTTTATGGTGAATCATGTTTGGTAAAAATAAAAAGCAAATATATAATCCTTAGGGGGGATACCAAATAAAGAATTGCAAAAAAAAGAGATACATTGTTACGCTTAACAAATTAAAGTTTCAGCAAGGTACGAGTTTCATAATAGTAGTTTTATAATAAATTCGTGTCTTCAGTTTCTCCGATATCCATAAAACCAGGTACAAGTTGCGCGAGGCGACAAGTGCTCGAGAGCTTCAGTTGCTCCGATTTTTATAAAAGCAGTTACAAGGTCACATATGCATAAATGAACTTTATTCTGGAACTCCATTGAGCAGCAGCTCTCCTCCTTGTTACCCACACCACCCCCGGCTTGCACCAGGCCATCCCTATAAGCATTACAAGCCATTAAAATATCAACCACACGATTGCGAAAATGCCCAACTACAAAAGCCTCAAAGTTCTGCATCATCCAAAACATCTCATTAGTTAACCAACCACACACGCTAGTCACAAGAAGAACAAAAACACAAAAAACTTACGACCTTGGGTGGTTTATTCATGATATAAATCATTGTTTTGAGTGATTTTATCAGGATGTCCTCGTTGTATAGTAAAGACAAGTATTTTGCAGCCACAGAGGGTCCAGAATCTACAAATCCAGGTTGGTGGAACAAAGGATCTGCGTTCAGAACCCGTTCCTGTATGGAGACCAGAAATTGGAGCATAGTTAAATCGTCAGAAGGCCAGAGTGTCTTGCTAAAGTGGCCAAATGATCTGCTAAGGTCTATGCGAAGTTCGCCACACTCGAACAGATGTGGATTGATAGCAAAGCCAAAAGAGTGATAGCGCACAAGCTTAAAGAAAATAAGACATAATAATAAATATTATCACACCATTGACAGAATATACACATCATGTATATAAGAACAAAAAAGACAACATACAGGCGGCACAAGAGGATACATGCTTGGAATATACACATCAAAGACGAAGAGACCATCGTGATATGGAGTCCCCTTTGCTCCAATAATTACAGCTCTCAAAAGATCCATCCTTGATTCATAAGCCCTCACAAATATTGTCTCTGTATCCAAACTATAGAAAATTATGTTTGCACAGGATCAAGTATAAATAAAAGATGTTCCTGATGAGTCGACGACATGCATACCAGGCAAGCCTTTTTCAAGAATCCGCCACTCTTCCTGTATATTTTCAGCCCAGCCTTCTGTTGTCTGAAACATATCATGCATATGTGTGTCAAACTGATTAGTAGTGTTACTATCAAAATAAGCAATTCAGTGACAACAACTTGCCTGCTCAATAGGTAACTTGGAAAATAGATGATCTGAATGGTCCACAACGGTATCAAACCTCTTGAAGCTTTTATACCTTTCGAGCACATCTTCGTCAATTGCAATCGGCGGGGAAATTCTAGCAGCCGGTAACACATCTTCTTTAGGGTATATACCAACTCTTGAATAGCTCTTCATAAACTTGTCAAACTTTGATCTATACTGTTGGGAAAATGCCAGAAACTGAGAGCACCTTGACCCGCTGCCTCCTCGAGTATCAAAACAGGGTTTCTTTCTAAAGTAAGGATCAAAATCATAACGAAAAGCGGGCGACCATACCAAACAGATGTAATCCATGATACCCTATAAAAAATTTATAGAAGATACAAAGGGTGAAAACAAAAGCAACTTATGAGTAAAATCCTTGTTATTTATACCTTACACATGTTGTCCACTGCATCATTGAGGTCTTCATCACATAAGTCGATCTGTGATTATATATATTGAGTAGTAAGACATGATTTTATCAAAGACAAAACTGAAATAAGTATAACGCATGACGAAAAAAGCTTGTACCTCTTTTACTCTGTCCGCTATTTCATCAAAGTCAGCCTGACACTAAACACAATTATCAAATACATGATGATAGGTTTTGTGTATATTAGAAACACAAGCAATATTATTGATGATAGGATTTACATACCCTGTTTCTTTTCCTCATAGCTACAGAATTATTGAAATCCATATATACACGCTCAACCTACAAACCAAAACTTACACACATAAATAACTTACACAATTAACACTTGCATATAATAAGAGTAGAAACCACTAATAACATACAGACGTGTTTTGCGCCGAGAAGATGACCAGATGGTTTCTTTTTTTTATAGTTTTCCAAGGGCAAATCTATTTTGAACTCAGATTTTTGCTATTCATGTAAAAAAAATATATAGCAAAAACTGATGAGTTTTATAGTATATGATGTGTTATTAAAACTGAATATAGTCTCCCAAATTGATGAGATTTATATATATGATGTGTTATTAAAAACAAATATAGTCTCCCAAACTAGTGTAAATACAAAAATATATATATTTACCTATTTGGGTAGTTTGAAAAATATTTACGTATCTACATTAGATACTTTTCTTTATCCCTTATACTAGGTTAGTTCCCCGTGTGTTATACGGGTTGAACAATTTAAACTATATAACAAATATTTCTTATAAATGCAAATCAAAGGCGGAGACATTTATATACCAAACGATTTATTTATGCCCCCTACCACTTACAACCATTATCCACAACAGGTTTCACGCATAAATAGGATCATATAGTAACTATCGTAAACTAATCATAGAACGCAACCACAAAACTCAATATTTAATCATATACACAGCCATTATCACTCCATAAAATCATGCATATATATCACAATAAGCAAGATTTTTACCCAAAATAAAAACCCTAGTGGCTTAACCGAACTCACATTGATCCGAACATTATAAACACATGAATCTCTAGCATCATGTAATCACCAGATCATCATGTAATTCAAACAATTGCAGCCAAGATACATATATATAAAAAAAATCAAGAATCAAAATTATGTAATTACCGAGTTACACTAGCGGTGAGGGCCGCTAGAGTTTCAAACCGAAAGTCTTGAGTTCGTTTCCTTGGACTCTTCGAGATGTGAGGATAGCAGGAAGTTCGATTTCGATCGCAGAGTAGGTTGAGGTTTAGAAGATATGAGAGCATGCACTTCGTTCACGTAACAATTAAAAGAACAGTAAATTACAAAACTCGTCCTTTATGTATGTCACTTATATCAAACCGTGTCCTTTATCTTCAATATATTCAAGAAACATACTCGATGTTTGCAAATCCTTACAAGTTATGTCCTTTAGCCCTAACACAGTTAGTTTTTATGATTAAATCTGACCTAATGGACCTCACATGAGGGTATTTTAGTCTTTTTACCCTGTCTTTTGTAATTTACTCTAAAATTAATAATCATAATCATCTTCAACATTCACCTGCCACCACACCCTCTCTCTCTCTCACACACACACACCAGCTTTCTCTCTCTCTCTCTCATTGCAAGACCACCACCACCACCGCCGTACACCTCAGCAGACCGACCACCACCGCCGTACACCTCAACAGGCCGACCACCACCGCCGTACACCTCAGCAGACCGACCACCACCGCCATATTGCGTTTAACAAGCGCACGATCCGATTCAAGCGATGAGAAAGTAGAATCAAGGATTTGAACCTGAGCGCGAACGTGAGATGCTAGATCTTGTTGAGCGGCGTCATCAGAGGATGCGATGAGGTTCCGATCTACGATGAATTCGTCCTCTAGCTTCCTCTTCAAGCTTCTTCTCACGGAGTTTGTAGGTTGTTCATGGCGTTTGTTGTTGAGGTTCTCCATGAGAGGCAGATGAGAGAGGGCGAGCCAGAGAGAGAAGAAATGTTGAAATGATGATGAGAGTGGGGGTCAAATGGTTGCAAGTGTAGCCGACGATGTTGCAGATTGAACTCCAGATCGACCAGATCTGCGTTTTAGTAAAAGGTTTTGTGTTGAACCTGATGATATTGTTGATTTTAAGACTCGTTCAGATGATTTTGATTGTCCTTTTGAAGGTTTTTATACTGTGTCGTGTTGATCGAGAAAAGTCATGTTTCTGGGTTTGTTTCTTGATTTGCTTGATTATGGACAAAATTCATGTTTCTGGGTTTGTTTCTTGATCTGCAATTGGGTTTTCGTTTTTTTTATTTTTTCTGTATTTATTATAATTTTTTTTTGGATTTTGTAATGTAGGATGGAAGTGGAGGTAGCAGCGGGTGGGTGATGGTGGCGACAGGTGGGTGGGTGGTGGTGGTAGGGTAGTTTTAGAGAGAGAGAGAGTTGAGATAGTGAAGATTATTTCTGTATATGTATAATCTTTGTTAAAGATGATTAATCTATTTATTATTTATTATTTTTATTTTTTATGATTATTTATTTTAATATTTAGGGTAAAATGACCAAGATACCCTCATGTGGGGTCCAATTGGTCAGACTTAACCATGAAAATTAACTTAGTTAGGGCTAAAGGACATAACACGCAAGGGTTTGCAAACATTAAGTATGTTTTCTGAGCTTATTAAAGATAAAGGACATACTTTGTAATAAATGACATACATAAAGGACGAACTTTGTAATTTACTCTTAAAAGAATGATTTAAAAGGTTGGGTGCGGTGGGCCGAGAATGAACAAAAAGAAATAAGTGAATGGGTCTTGTGGGCTGGGTTGTTGGACCGTAAAGGGTTGAAGTGTGGGCTGCGCCCATGAAACGGCAAAAACAAGAAAGGGAGAGGACTTGTGTGGGGTTGGCTTTGCATTATAACCCCGTGTATTACACGGTTGAATAAATAAATTTTATATGCTAAGTCAACACAGGCGTGGTCAACTCAAAGATTTTCAGAATCTGCGATAGTACAGCAAGTGCTTTGGCCACGGGCCGTGTCGTTGACACACAGGGCCGTGTTAGTACAACATCTGACAAGCAGTTAATGAGGATGAGAGAGAGAAATGAGCACGGGGCCGTGCTGAACCTTCTGAAGACAGCTATAAATAGAAGTGTTTGGTTCCACTTCAACTCATCCCTTGGCAAACCACTTCTCTCTCATTTGCCACCACTCCATCACCACTACAACCAGGGGCGGATCTAGTGTATAACAAGGGGTAATGCCCGTTACCCCTTGGCGCTCCGGCGGTAGTGTAAAATTAGTGTAAATTTTGGAAAAATTTGACGTTTTTTCTATTTCGTTACCGCTTATTTATAAAACGTTACCGCTTGGCGCGAATCCTAGATCCGCCACTGACTACAACACCATCATCCACCACCATCATCCATTTTTTCATCTTTAGAGAGTGTGTGTAGTCTCGGGATCCAAGATTGATCGTAAAAATCTTTTTCAAACAAAGGCCATGCTTGGCTAAATTCTTACATCACTTGGTGAATACATATCTTTTATGTATTTTTTTTATGAGTGCAAAAAGAAAGTCAGTTGAAAATTGGGAGTGTTGTGGTACAAATTGAAAGTTGGAAGTGCTATTGACCAATTGGTGAAAGTTTGAGTTATTTAAATCCAATATCCCTAAGTGGTAAAATAGGGGTGAGGTTCCTGTAAAAACAATGCACGTACGGTTGTTCGATTCTATCTTTTTTTTCTCCTTCGAAACCATATCACATCCGGAATTTAATGAAATAGGATGAATTGGAACGGTATTTTGTAAGAAGTGTGAAAAGGCATGCAGATCTCATGTTTTGTGCAGCCTAACATTTGATGGTCCTGAAGCCTAAATGTGATATAAAGCCCAATACAACTAACTCTGTAACCCTTTGGAATTCCACCTCAAGAGCTTTCACAGGTAAACCTAAATCCCCAAATCTACTTCTAAACCCTAATTTTTATTCATATTTGTAGTTGTTATTCACATTTTGTATTTCATAATATTGAATTGCTATATAATCATTCCAATTTGTAAACTAATACATCAAACTCCAATACATAAACGATAAATTTGTAGCATACAAGTCTTGATTCTCAAAGTTCTTAACTTCTACAGAAAAGATTCATCATTGATTACTGAATAATTAATATGTTTCTAAATTCTAAAGTTTTGATTTTTAAAGTTTTTAACTTTTTACAAAAAGATTCATCATTGATTCCTGAATGATTAATATGTGTCTACTGCTAGCTGTTTTATGCTCAAGATAATATGTTTTTATTTCATGTTTTGCAGCTGTAAACCCACAATGTCATCGGTTTTCAATTTATGCAACCCTGTATTCTTCGCAAATCGTTATAACAATCTTAATGTAAAGCCTCACAATGCTAGATACAAGATTCATGTAACGAATTCTCGTAGAACCGAGTTACGGGAGCAGCTAACGACCGAGTTAGGGGAACAACCGGCGGTTAATACGCTGGTTAGTCAGGCGGATGTGATTAACGATGATAAAGAAGTTATAGTTGGGACATATGGTAGAACTCCTCTTGTGCTTACAAGTGGAAAGGGGTGTAAGTTGTATGATATTGATGGTAAAGAGTATATTGATCTCACCTCGGGTATTGCTGTTAACGCTTTGGGCCATGCGGATCCCGATTGGGTTCGGGCGGTTACCGATCAGGCGAATGTGCTTGCGCATGTTAGCAACATATATTACACTGTTCCGCAGGTTTTATACCCTTTATTTGAGCTTAATAGCATTTTTAGATTGTTCTGTTTTCAGTTCCTGATCTTGATAGAAAGTCATGAATCTTTACTTTTACTCACATAAACCCCAAATATTTCACTGTATACACGAATAATAAGCATACACGTGTCACACTAGTTTAAATTGATGGAAAAAAGTCTGGTATGCAAGTAAAAGTAGACAGAGTCGTGTAATTCATGGTTAATGGAGTAATTTGTTTCTGAAATGGCTATATAGGTATACCACATCAAGTAAAAGGTTATTTTCGTGCTTTCTCGATTGTAAATACTAGTTTTTTTTTTTTTTTTTTTTGAAAACTTTCACAGTTTCACTTTATTTTATTACATGCTATAATTGTCACCCAAAGTAGCTAGAAACTTTTTACATGTTTACCTAAAATCGAAGTTCTCAAACATTATAATGCAAACGAAATATGTGTTCATTGTTGCAGGTGAATCTTGCTCGACGTCTTGTTGCTAGTTCATTTGCAGATCGTGTTTTTTTCTCCAACTCAGGAACAGAAGCAAATGAAGCTGCTATAAAGTTCTCACGAAAATTCCAAAGGTTTTCACACCCGAATAAGGCGGACCCACCTACTGAGTTTATCTCGTTCACCAACAGTTTCCACGGAAGGACAATCGGTTCACTTGCGTTGACCAGCAAGGAACATTACAGAACACCTTTTGAGCCTGTGATGCCAGGTGTTACTTTCTTAAAATACGGTGACATTGATGCTGTTCAAGAGTTATTATCTAGTGGCAAAATCGCTGCAGTGTTTGTGGAACCTATTCAGGGTGAAGGTGGAATATACGGTGCTACAAAAGAGTTCTTGAAATCGTTACGTAGTGCTTGTGATAAAGCTGGATCTTTGCTGGTTTTTGATGAGGTAAGCTGTATTGTATATGTTCATATTAGTAATATGCAAGTTTTTAATGTTTCTAACCGTAGCTTGGTGTCGGTCCGTTTAAAGCCCAACGCCTAGTTAGGCCCAAAAAATAGTGAGTTTTTAGTTTAAGTTCTATGTCATAGTTTCAAACCTGATTTTGAATTTATGTTAATCCTAAAATCTTTTAGTGGTGCAACTCGTTGACAGTTTCTCAAGCTCGGGCTCGGCTCGTTTATTATCTATTAAATAATATATTAAATAAAAATTATGTAAATAAAAGATTTGTTTAGGCTCGTGAGCTCGATAAGTGAAGCTTGGGCTCGGGCTCGTTTACAAAAAAAATACTTAGTTTTGGGTTCAGTCTCGGCTCGTAAACAAGATTAAAAAAGCTCGGCTCGTTTACTAGACAACGTTTATTAAGGGGTAAATGTTATTAAATATTAACAAAGACTAATATTACACTAAGGCTCGATAAAACTCGACGAGCCTGACGAGCTTCACATGTCATGCTCGGGCTCGATAAATAAACGAGCTTTATTTTAGGCTCAAGCTCGGCTCGGGCTCGATAAGGCTCGGCTCGTTTCGAACTTTTTTCGAGCCCCTCGGCTCATTCGCACCCCTAATCTTTTTAGTGCATATGTTCATATTAGTGATATGCAAGCTTATGATGGGCCCATGCAAGTTTATAATGTTTCTAACCGTAGGTTCAATGTGGGTTGGGTCGAACCGGTTATCTTTGGGCCCATGAAGCTTATGATGTAACCCCCGATATAATGACTCTTGCCAAACCTCTAGCTGGTGGTTTACCAATAGGAGCTACTCTAGTGACCGAAAGAGTCAACACAGCCATCAACAACGGGGATCACGGAAGCACGTTTGCAGGCGGGCCTCTTGTATGCGCTGCTGCAATCGCGGTCTTTGATAAAGTATCAGACCCTAGCTTTTTAGCCGAAGTCACCAAAAAAGGCGACTACTTGAAAAACTTGTTGAAGAAAAAACTACAAGGAAACAAACACGTGAAAGAAATACGAGGTTTTGGTCTTATTGTTGGAATCGAGCTGGATGTTGCTGCAACCCCGCTTGTTGATGCTTGTCGAGAATCCGGGCTTTTGATTTTGACAGCTGGAAAAGGAGACGTTGTTAGACTGGTCCCGCCATTGATAATCTCGGAGCAGGAACTTGATTCTGCTGTTGAGATCATATATAAATGCTTGCATGTTCTTGACGAGAAGAGTTCTAACTAGAGGTGCAATGGGTTATGAAGGGGTAGTTTTGTCATTTCAAATATTGGGTATGTAGATCATCCCCTCTTTTAAATATATTTATGTTTTATGAGGTTTAAACTTTGTGAATCATGTATAGTCTGCAGTGTAGTGTTTGTTTATATGGTTTGTTTCATGTGTTGAATCAATGTTGATGTCTAGGGTTTGTTTCATCATGAATTAGGTAGGATGATATTGTTGTTCGTTTAGATAAGCTAACAAACAAACAAACGTACCCAGTAATATCCTGTTCATAGAGTAGGGTCTAGGGTTTAGTGGCTATCAGTGAAAAGTAAGTTTTGGTTTTTTTTTCCTCTGCATAGTATGCAATTGTTTGTTGTTATGAGTATCTACATTAAGGTCGATTATCGCTCTTGTGTCATCGTTCATTTAAAGGCCGCCGGGATCATTTTAGTGCTTTGAGTTCATAACATAAGCATTTTACTATTGTACGGCACTGTACTGAACTGAATAAGCAGTTTCAAAACCTCGGTTATTAGCTATGCAGTTAATGGGGTAAAAATTTAGATATCAGTCAAGGACTGATATTTGAGATATCGGTTATCGCAGTGGGATGTCGGTAATTTTAATATCATGCTAAATTTATATATATAGCAATTTAACACTAACATTTCACTATACTCTCCTACCATTAACAAATTAACCTTTTGCAACTTGCAAAATACAACAATTGTAGCAAGCAGGGACTGATTAAGACTTAAAACACTAACATTTAACACTGGCAATTAACAATTAAGACTTAAAACACTAATAGCATTATAGCAGCGATAAGAAGAAAGACTAACGGTAGAACTAAGAAGAAATGTACCGATATTAGGAAAATCGGTGATATGTCAGTCATATATCACACTCAATATCGCCGATAATATCGGTACCGGTATCTCACTAGGGGACTGATAATTGATATATCACCGATGTATCGGTGATATTGGCGATATTAACCGCATAGGTTATTAGGATACACACGCACCAAAGAGAGTGAAGTGTGTTGTGACGGGTGGGGTGACATTGACCAAATCCCATGACAATCTGGGACAGAATGCTGTAGAGATTTAAGAGTTGCATAGGTGATGCAATTGATAATAACAATCAATCATTTACAAGGGCGAAGTGTGATGTGGATATTGGTAACAAGTTAAGTTTTTTATTTATAATCGAAACGACAGGTGAACATGAGTCGGTTCAGTTATAAAAGGTTAGTTTATTTCAGTTACCCTGAGGTCAATTCGGTTAAGTATATGTTCTGGATGTCAATCAATCAAGCCCATTGGGACTAACATTTCTAAAACTCAAGAATTCATTGTGACTTCACTCAATTTCATTGGTAGAATCCCCTTATTCCTGAATATATGCTTTAGTGTGTGTTTCACTTTTAAGATCACAACTTTAATGGCAATGAGCTGCTATAGCTCATTGGCATTGGGTGAAGTGAAGATTTGGGTTTGGTCTTAGGTTGAATCCGATCACAACCGGTTTTTACCGCAGTAGGCCTTCGAACGACGGGTTTTACCGCAATTCACCTTTTGCCATTGGGTTACCCCGGGTGGCCAGGCTTTTATTTCGTTGGCCGTTAAAAAATCACAATATTAATTAATTTCGAACCATCTGAATTACCTTCATTATAAATTTTGAGCTGTTTCACTTCTTTTTTTTGCATAGAACGATAGTCATAGTTCGATACTTCGATACGTAGAACATGAATGACGGGTCTATAAAGTTGAGAGTGACAACTGACGAAAAATTGATCAATTGGATATTATAGGTGTTATATATTTACATGTTGACACTCACCAACCATCTTAAGTGTATTGTACTTGTTACTCATCCAATATTTTTGTAAGAGGATTCAAACAGGAACCATCTGACTATGTTTTAAAAAAAAAGGTTCTTTGATTAAAAGATAATGGAAGTTCTGTTGAACCAATAGTTTAGAGTGAAGCAGAAAAAAAAAATATCTTGAGTTTAATCCGGGATCCTAGCTAGGTGAGATCAACACTCAACGATTCGAAATCAGAAAGATCAA
Organism: Helianthus tuberosus; assembly: GCA_030545235.1. Taxonomy (NCBI): domain Eukaryota; kingdom Viridiplantae; phylum Streptophyta; class Magnoliopsida; order Asterales; family Asteraceae; genus Helianthus; species Helianthus tuberosus. The sequence continues at coordinate 94,833,327 of CM060368.1, forward strand.
TGAGTAAGTTTTTAAACATCAAAATATAAAGGAAATGTCTATTAAAGTGGACTTTTACTGGTTATCTTTCACTACTAGATGCTTTGTGAATAATAATAATACTTAAAAAATATAATATGACTCACTTCCTTCTCTATAAAAGTTAAGATCTAGATTAAAGTCAGATGAGACGATCATGAAGGCATGGTGGTTCCTTATATTCATGGACATGCATAAACTCTATTATTATATGGTTGATCATGATGTTACCGGACTTGAACATATATATCTTTCTTTTTTTTAACGGCAAGGAATGACGTGCCAACCACCGTGACACCGGGCGCTGTGGCCGCCGGCCCCTTGGCTCTCCCAGATGTGCGGAAACCCGACCTCCACCCGCCCGAGACACGACAGTGGAACAATCGGTAAAATCTCGCCTCCCAACCAACACAACGTACATCTATCTAATATCTAGTTTTGTTAGGGCTTTATCTTCATGATTTATCATGTAGAATCTTTAAACAAAGTGACTGCATAAATTTCCACGTCCTCACTTGCCACTTGGTAAGGCATGTCGCTTAACTCACAGTAGAAGCCTTACAAAATAGTTCAAATACCTTTTCTCGGTAAGTACTAAATTACTTACGACTAACTATTTTTAAAAACATTAATCCTAAAACTGGCCAATAATAATCTATACGTGTAACGTTATTAATGACAATTTCTTGCACTTTCGTCGTTAAGGGTAATCTTACTTTAATGGAAAAGTAACTTCGCATGTCCAAAATGAACAATTGATTGATTTTTATCCCAATCAGAATGTAATAGACACTTAGATTCAGCCGTTACCAAAATAGACGACAAAAAAGTCAATCAGACGACGCCAAACAAGATCCATGGGCTAAGAGAGAGCTAAGGCTTGGTCTACACAAAAACCCATGGTAAAGTACAATAGGGTCCACAAAAAAACCAATAAAAAGACATATTGTAAAGCGTAGGCATTGGATGAAAAAGTGTAGGCTAAATAGCTAGTAGATGAAAAAAAAAGTGGGGGCTAAATAGCATATGACTAATAAACAAGAGGCTAAATCCTATCCATTGTCTATTAAGCCTTCACTTACACGTGTCTTAATATGGTTGGATATCATGTGGACCCCTTGTACTTTACTATGAGTTTTTTTACAGGCTAAGCCCTAGCCGTCTTAGCCAGCCAACAGATCCTATTTGGTATTTTCTAATCGGTTCTTTTTGTCTTTGTCTATTTTACCAAAGTTGAATATGCATGTTTACTGATAACTTTGAAGATCAACTTGTCTATTCTAGTAGTATTCTTGAGATAATGGTTAAGCTCAATTGATTTGTGCAAGATACAAAGGGAAAATATATAGTACAACAGCAGCTAAAGTCTAGGAGAGAATGTCTCTCTCTAAATACAGAAATGATACAAGTATGACTAGGCTATGATTGAGGAGAGATTGTAGATCTTGATTTATGCTAACACCCCCCGTCAATGCGAGCTTTGAGGTCCTAAGCAAAGCACTGTGCGAAACTTTTCAAAAAGCGGCTTCGGTAGACTCTTGGTAAAAATATCGGCCACTTGTTGATCCGTTGAGATGAATTTGGTGTTGAGGCGACCAGCGGTGACTAACTCACGAACGAAATGGTAATCGATGTCGATGTGTTTGGCTCTTTTATGCGAGATAGGATTTTGACTTATGAAGAGGGCACTTTTGTTGTCACATAGAAGCGTTGGTGGTCCCGGTGGAAGAGCATGGAGTTCGCGCAGTAGATGGGTGAGCCACATGATCTCGGCCGCCGTATTTGCCATGACTCGGTATTCCGACTCGCAACTTGATCTTGACACGGTTGGTTGTTTCTTGGCACTCCACGAGACGAGGTTTCCTCATAAGTAAATGCAATAGCCATAGGTAGATCTTCGAGTGTCAATGCATCTTGCCCAATCTGCATCAGAGAAACCTAGTAACACAGGATTAGAACGACGATTAAATGTTAGTCCATAAGAGATTGTGCCTTTGATGTATCGAAGGATCCTCTTGAGAAGTTGAAAATGAGTTGTGGTGGGGTTTTGGAGGTATTGGCTAGCTTGGTTGACGGCATATGAAATATCCGGTCGGGTGATGGTTAGGTATTGAAGAGCACCGACTAGCGAGCGATAGAGGATATGATCATGAAAGGGAGAACCGGTGGAGTTGAAGATGTCTTTGGTTGTGAGTGGATGGGAGACGGGTTTTGAGTCCAAGAGGCCGGCTTTGGTTAAAATATCAAAGGCGTATTTGGATTGAGTTAAGAACAAACCGGTTTTGGTGTGGGTGGCCTCTAGACCAAGGAAAAAATTTAGTGGACCAAGGTCTTTAATTTGGAACTCCTTGTGAAGGTCTTTGGTAAAAGAGTTAATGAAAGTTTCATTGTTACCGGTGACGATTATGTCATCAACATAAACAAGAAGGTAAACAAGGGTGCCATTGTGATGATATATGAACAAAGAGGGGTCTGCCCTGCTACATTGAAAGCCGAGAGTGATGAGAAAAGCACTTAGTCGATGAAACCAAGCGCGTGGAGCTTGTTTTAGACCGTAGAGGGCACGATTCAGTTTACACACATAGGATGGATGAGTGGTACTTACAAAGCCGGGAGGTTGTTCCATGAAAACAACTTCATTGAGATGACCATTTAAAAAAACATTGTTCACATCTAGTTGCCTTAGAGTCCATTGTTGAGAAGTGGCAAGACTTAGGACCACTCGAATTGTTGATGATTTAACTACCGGGCTGAATGTATGTGAGAAGTCGATACCCGGTACTTGAGTGAATCCTTGTGCCACTAGACGAGCTTTGTACCGGTCAACTGAACCATCGGATTTGTATTTGACACGATAGATCCACTTTGAACCGATAACATTTGTGTTTGATGGATGGGGAACAAGGCTCCAAGTGTGGTTGTTATGCAACGCTTTTAATTCTTCATGCATCGCATGAGTCCATTTAGGATCTTGGAGAGCGGTTTTGATGCCTTTGGGTGGATGAGACGTGTGAAGAGATTTTTGAAGTTTGTTTGTGGAGAGGTGAGAGAGATTAGCATAATGCTTAGGTTTAAAAATGTTATTTTTGGATCGAGTCGTGATAGGATGCTGATTTGCAGGCTGAGGTGAAGGAGGAATAGATGTCGAGTGGTGTGTGGCGGATTGGGTGGGAGAGGGCTGAGCAGGGTTGGGATTTGGGCTCGGTGGTGGACTGGGAAGTTCCGAAGAGTTGGACAGGTTTGGTGTTGGTGGAGGAGTGGAAGGGAGTGGGGTCGATGTTGGGCTGGAGACTGGAGTGGGTTGGTTAGCGGCTGTTTCGGAGGTGGTGTTTGGAGTGGGCTAGACGAGTAATGGGCTTGGGATGGTTTGGTTAATGGGCTGGACTGTTTGAGGAAGGAAGGTGGGACAGTGGGTACACGGTTGGTGGGAGGGAGATGTAGAAGAATTGTGTTGTGGTGTAGTTGATGAGATGATGGGTGGTGTAGGTAAAGTGTCATCAAAATTGGTCATTGGAAGGATGTTTGTGTCGGATGAGGAAAGACTTTCTTTGAAGGGAAGAATGTCTTCATCAAATTTTGCATGGCGAGTAGTGTAGATGCGCCCATTTGTTGGATCTAGACACTTAAAACCTTTGTATTTAGGACTATATCCAAGAAAAATGCAAGGCGTACTACGAGGGAAGAGTTTATTTTTATTGTAGTCCCGAAGGTATGTGAAAACTCGACATCCAAAAATTCGTAGGTTTGAGTAAATTGGTGGTTGATGAAATAAAATTTCATATGGTGATTTGTTGTCAAGTATGGTAGTGGGAAGGCGGTTTATGATATAGATAGCAGAAGTGAAGGCATCGACCCAAAGTTTTGGTGGGGCATTGGCGTTGAACATCATGGCTAAACCGGTTTCGGTTAGATGCCGATGTTTGCGCTACGCTCTACCGTTTTGTTCCGGTGTGTAAGGGCAAGACAAACGGTGATGTATGCCATGTTGTAAAAAACATTGTTGCACCCGTTGATTTGTGAACTCAGTGCCACCATCGGTTTGGAAAACTTTAACTTTGCACGAAAATTGATTTTGTACAAAATTTAGAAAAGCGATTAGGATATTACAAAATCCGATTTGGCTTTCAAGGGGTAGAACCAAGTAAAACGGGAATGGTCATCGACAAATATCGCATAATATAGATAACCATCCGTTGACATGACGGGTGCGGGTCCCCAAAGGTCACAATGGATGAGGTCTAAGACATGTTGGGCACGTTTTGTATTTTCATGAAAAGGTAAATGCTTCACTTTAGACATTTCACGAGAAGTACATAAACCGGGTTTAGGCAATAATGAAGTAACAAAAACATGACCAAATGATATGTGTACAGGCGATGCTACAAGGCATCCTTGGAAGGCCCTATTAAGCTTCATGTGCATTATACAAACGTGCAATGTCGTGGCTAGTCGGTTACGTAAAAACTTTTTACATATAATAATCGAATTGCAAAAATATTCTAGGAATTTACTGTCACACCCCAACCGATGGCGGAAACATCGGAGTGAGACGAAAACGAGATTGCTCATTGCAACATGTAACACCCCGTGTTTTCGAGAAGTCAAGGTCAAAGTCAACGACCGATTTCGCGCAACTTGACTTATAGAAATTTCTTTATTTTGATTGTATTATGTGGAGTAAGTGTCGCTAATTACAACAATTGACCTACGACTGTGAACTATAGGAAGTAACAATGCGATAAAGTTAACTAAACGATAATCAAACTATGCTAATCAAATCGACATCGAATCGCAACTCGAACTACGCATTTTAGTTACTATACATGTGTGTGTGCCTTATGTGTTACTTGTGCATGTTTATTTATGTTACGTGTGGTAATCAATCAAACTCGAATCGAACTAGAAATGCATTCGAACTCAATCGACATCGAACTCGAATCACAATCGGACTATGATAATTAGTGGAGAAGGGATATTGCGAGATATGAGTGGTTGGGATTAAAAGTAATTTGACTAGGAAACCCTATCGTATCGAACCGCTCGCAACCGAAATCGAAATATCAAAAATCGTCACACCGAACACTCGAAACGTGCAGCTGATCGATCAAGCTACCAGCCGATCGGACAGGCTGTCCGATCGAGCTGCCCGACCGATCGGCCAGCACTTTCCTCTTTTGGCATCCTATAAATACCCCTGTCATTGTCATCCTTTCCACTTTTGGAAATCTCTGTCTGACCAGTACGCTTAACTCGCCTTTTCTCAGATTTCTCTCGATTCCGGTAAGATTTCGTCCTAAATCTTGTACTTTCTTGATCTACACGCACTCCTACACCTTTCTATCTTTCAAATCTTAACTTTTAACCGTGAAATCATCAAGATTCAAGTGTTATAGGATGATGTCATCATGGGTTCTTGAAGAACTTCATGTTTTGGCCTCAATCCACCAAGAATAACTTGGATCTAGCCGATTTCCACATAAACAAACAAAGATCTTTCAAAGATCTAAACATATACACGGTGAAAAGGATTGAAAGATGGATTTTCCAACTTTCTTTCAACTCTTTTTCACTCAATGCCTTCAAACCGATAGAAACGGAGCCTGTGCCGGCTTATAAATCACTCCGGTGGTTTCATGGCTCAAGATCCGAATTCTATCCAAGAGGTTAACTGATTTCGGGTTAAACGTGAAACTCCGTTCCGAACAGTTCACCGGCCGGATTTGGGTGATTCCTGTCCTACCAGGGGAACCAAGTAAGGACGAGGGATCTATGGTTCGACTCGTTGTCAAAATACCTCAATAAAACGACAAACAATCAGAACAACCAAGTGTTAGACGAATAGGCTGATCAGGTCAGGTTACTGACCGATCGGACTTCTGTCCGAACGGACAGCCAGCCGATCGGACAGTCAGCCGATCGACCGGCCAGCCGATCGGTTAACACATGGTCCCACACTTAATCAATTTATTTTGAAGGATACTATTGAACGAACTGCCGTTCGATCGGACTACTGTCCAATCGGATTACTATTCGGATCATGAGATACTATACTTCAACACTTAATCTATTTTTCAACATGTTCAATGCACTAGGAGTGCCACCCGATCGAACAGCCATCCGATCAGGTGACACCCTGCTGAGAACTTGTCTTACTAAAAGTACCTAACCGATCGGGTTGCCGACCGATCGAACAGCCGTCCGATCAACTGACCCGAAGGGTAAGAATACTTCAATGTTTTCAAAATACTACAACGAAAACTTCAAAGGACAAGCCATCATACACAAACACATCCTTCTCAAAGGAAGAAACAATCCACTCGAACAGCCATCCGATCGGCCTACCAACCGATCGGACAGCTGTCCGAATGGACTATCAACTGAACGGTCAACCGTCCGATCGAACTACTGTCCGATTGACCAGCTGTCCGACCCTCCAACACTTTTTTTCCGTTTTACGCGTTGCTTATTTTTATGCTATCAACCTATTCAGGCTAACTTTACTCGCTAAGCACTCCCTTCAATCCATCAACCGCTGTGAGTATACCCGATCCCTTTTTTTGCTTTATGCACTTTTGGGTGTTACATACGTTACAACTATTCAAATCACATCAAACACACTACTCAATACTATTTGAACACTAACCGTTAATGCATGTTATACGTGGCTTATGAATGCTTGTTTGTTATGTTTACACATGGAATGCTGTCTACCTGCCTTAGCAACGATAGTACTATAGTATGGACTCAGCACCCATTCACACGGGGGTTGTTAAGGACAATTACTTGCATGGATTACGGTGGTAATCATGTATTGCGAACTGCATTTGGCAGTCAACCCGCAGTCATTGGTATCGATGGATCTATGTCGATAACTAACGTGCTTCATTTCACTATGTGTACGTGCTGGTTATGCGTAAACGAATTCGAACTTTATATGGTATTATCAAACTTGTATGCTCACCTTTACATTTTATGTATTGACTTTACTTTAACGTATGTGACAGGTGCTTAGGAAGTTTACATGCTTAGCTTGCTGTGAACTTGAGGCTGGGAAAGGTCTAGGATGCTCTCTGTGCTGTGATGAAATCGAAGCTAGGAAAAGAGGTCCTAGAAACCAATAAATAAACTATCTATGTATAAAATCTGAGTTGTCGGAACAGAACTACTTGACTAGATTTTGCCTGTAATAATTTGTTTACTGTTTGAGACATGGTATGGGACATGTTATTTAAATTAAATGGTAATGATAATTGTTATGGAAACTTCTGGACAATTTGTTTCGCTCAGTGCCATGCCCCGATGATTCCGCCATCGGTTGGGGTGTGACAGATTGGTATCAGAGCCATAACTATAGGGAATTAGGTAAGACACGACCTAGTCCGGGTCGATGTCTTAGAGACCTAGTCTATAGTTAAGAACCAACAGACCGACTTGTGCATATCCGTTAGGGATTTTGGATGAGCCTGCTATTTCTCACTATTCTCGCTTATGCTACACTATCACTGCACTCGAATTTTCAATTATGAATAGGCGATAAAGTTGAGATTAGGTGTGAAAACCGCAAGCTCTCGACTAAAGTTGCTCGAACAACCCGCATTTTATCTACAAACGGGGAGAATTATGCCAAATCAGGAGTGAAATCCATATTTTGATGAATAATCTCCTCTATTTTATTAAAACAGGGACAAAGTTGTTAAGATAGGGGTTAAACCCTAACCTTGACAACTGGCTCCGCCCTTTTTACAAAAGCTCTCACCAAAGTTTCGACGGACTCCAACGACCTGAAGTCACAACATGACTAACGGGATGTGTGTCAAACGCCCAAGAATCGAGGCAAAAGCATAATCCTGAAGGTCACATGTGCACACCAGATCCTTGTGAATAGTCGAATCACTTTGGGTAGTCGAAGTCTAATAGTCGCAGACGATCTATTTCTCGATTTTTATGTGTTTAGATTCTGAGCCCGCGACTGCTGACTCTGATGATTCATCGATTTTATGTGCTTGTATGTATGTTTACCTGTTTAGGTGTTTAAATTTTGGAGATTTACTTGATTTTTGCTTTCACTTCAATCAACACACGCGACTCGCACTGCATCTCTATCTCAATACACTGACAAATCGTTGAACTATAGACGACCTTATGCTATGATATACGCTTATACTACACGACTCGATATGTTAAACGCGAACGCTATATTCGAACACTCGCGAACTGTGAATGATAGGTTTCTGTATTCTGAGGCAGTCAGAATGCTTTACATGTCTTTATATGCTCCTATGTGCCTCTTACGCTTAAATGTTTCTGTGGTTTACGTGTTCTGTGATTCTGTGCTCTATATGCTTACGTGACTGTGTGAATCTGTGCTTATGTGAATCTGTGGCTGGCTGACTATGTGTTTATGCGCCTACGAAATTGTATGTGTTCCTGAGCTTTAGTAAGTAGTAGACGTGTGGGGTGAGATTCGAATACAATGTGTTGAGTCCTGTGACGATGTCTGTTGCAGACAATGTCATCTGGATCCCGTCACACACTTTCTCGTCAAGAGAAGAGAGACAAACGCCTTGCTGCTATCATCGCCAAGTAGGTAGCAAAGGCCGTAAGTGATGTCTATGAGAATGTCAGCAAGTCGTCCGAGGAGTCGAGAACCGAAGCTCCTAAAGCGGCTACCAAGACTACTTTCAATTTCAAGCAATTCAAGTCGTGTGGGCCAAAAGAATTCACTGGCGAAGGAGGTCCTACTGCACTATTCCAATGGTTTGATTCCATTGAGGTCACTCTACGACAAAGTGGTTGCCCTGATGACCTCCGTACTCTGAATGCTACCGGCGTTTTCCAGTCCCGTGCACTAGACTAGTGGACGGCCGAGAGGAACAAGCGAGGGAACGATGCAGCCTACGGTCTGTCATGGGACGAGCTCAAGGAAGTCATGCTAGAGGAATTCTGCCCTCCTCACGAACGTCAAAAGCTAGAGGATGAATTCTGGCACATACATCAACATGAATGTGACAATGCTGCGCTCACTGCTCGCTTCAACAGCTCAGCATCATTTGTCCCGACCAAGTCAAGACTCCGGAGATCACAATCAAGAAGTATATCCGAGCTTTGCCCGATTGCATCGCAGATTTCGTGCAAGCGGCTAAGACTAAGACGATCGAAGAAACTTACCTACTGGCCGCTGAAATCAACGACAAACGGGTCAAGGCTGGTGTCTGGGATAAAACTTCAAAGCACATGCATCAAGCTACCATCGACGCACCAACTGCTGAAACCACCACAAGAGAAAGAACAGCTCCAGCAACAAGAACCGTGCGATCACTGCTGCACCGATTCAAGCTGTACCAGCCCAACAGCGTCAAGTAGCGGCGTCTGTGGCAAATGCACCGTCTGCAAAGCATGCATACACTGGGCCACACCCGCTCTGCCCTACTTGTACCTACCACCACCCGACTTCCATTGCTTGCCGTTTCTGTGCTCATTGCAATATGTACGGCCATTTTACTACCAACTGCCATGTTCGACAAGCTCCTGCTCATCAAGCTCTACTCACCGCCCGTCAGGGTCAACAAGCTCCTCCGGCACCCGCGGTCAACGCCAGAGCCTGCTTCGCATGTGGCGATCCTAACCATTTCGCCAACATGTGCCCAAACAGGGTTGTGAAACAAGAGCCTCAGCAGCAGCAACAACACCAGCAACAACAGCAGCAGCAGCAACAACAGGCCGTACGCGCACGAACTTTCAACATCAACGTGCGTCAAGCCCAAGCCGACAACAACGTAGTCAATGGTACGTTCCTTGTGAATGGTATTTATGCTTCATGCTTGTTTGATACTGGAGCCGATAATTGCTTTGTGTCGTTCGAATTCGAGAAACTCCTTAGTCGTAAACGCTCTCATCTCTCCTCGACGTTCGATGTCGAAGTCGCTACCGGAAGAACTATCGCCATTAATTCTGTTCTTCGTGATTGTACCCTTGAGCTCAACAATCACATCTTTCCAATCGACCTTATTCCGATGCAACTCAGAAGTTTTGACGTCATAGTAGGCATGGACTTTCTTCCCGAAAACCATGCTGAAGTTGTGTGCTTCGACAAGATGATCCGATTCTCGCTTGCGAATGGTGATTTATTGTGTGTTTACGGTGATACTACTTCAAAAGGTCTCAAGCTCATGTCATGTGTTCAAGCTAGCAAGTATCTCCGCAAGGAATACAGAGCTTTCTTGGCTAACATCGTAGTAGCGGAGAAGGAAAAGAAAGAGAAGAAGGAAGTGAAAGACGTTCATGTGGTTCGAGAATTTCCTAATGTTTTTCCAGAGGATCTTCCCGGACTACCGCCAAGTCGTGATATCGACTTTCGTATTGACCTCATTCCTGGAGCCAACCCTATTGCCAAAGCTCCCTACCGACTCGCGCCGTCCGAAATGCGCGAACTTTCAAACCAACTCCAGGAATTACTTGAGAAAGGCTTCATTCGCCCGAGCACCTCTCCTTGGGGCGCGCCGGTCCTTTTCGTCAAAAAGAAGGATGGGTCGTTCAGGATGTGCATCGATTATCGGGAATTGAATAAGCTAACTATAAAAAACCGCTATCCTCTACCTCGCATCGATGATTTTTTTGACCAACTACAAGGTGCTACATGCTTCTAGAAGATCGATCTACGCTCAGGATATCACCAACTACGCATTCAAGAGGAGGATATACCCAAAACCGCGTTTCGCACTCGATACGGCCACTACGAATTCGTTGTTATGCCCTTTGGTTTAACCAACGCACCTGCGGTTTTCATGGATCTGATGAATCGCGTGTGTAAGCCATATCTGGACCGTTTCATCATCGTGTTTATCGACGATGTCTTGATCTATTCCAAGTCGAAAGCCGAACACGCGCAATATCTACGTTTGGTTCTCGAGCTACTCCAGGGGAACCAACTCTACGCCAAGTTCTCCAAGTGTGAATTCTGGCTGGAGGAGGTTCAGTTTCTGGGTCACATCGTTAATAGTCAAGGTATTCATGTCGATCCCGCGAAGACTGAAGCCGTTAAGAGTTGGATTACACCTAAGAACCCATCTGAAGTCCGTTCTTTTCTCGGACTAGCGGGCTATTATCGACGATTTATCGAAGGATTCTCAAAGATCGCTGTGCCGCTTACCGCTCTCATGCACAAAGACAAGCCTTTTGTTTGGGGAACTAAACAGGAGTCTGCCTTCCGAACCCTTAAGCACATGCTTTGCAATGCTCGCGTCCTCACATTGCCCGACGGAAACAACGATTTCATTGTCTATTGTGATGCTTCCAACCTTGGTCTTGGTTGTGTCCTTATGCAGCGGGACAAGGTCATAGCTTACGCATCTCGTCAGCTCAAAATCCACGAGAAGAACTATACAACCCACGATCTCGAGCTAGGCGCAGTTGTTTTTGCGTTAAAGATTTGGCGACACTACCTGTATGGTACCAAGTGTACGATCTTCACCGATCATAGGAGCCTACAACATATCTTTAATCAGAAGGAACTTAATATGCATCAACGCCGATGGGTAGAACTTCTCAACAATTACGACTGTGAGATTCGTTATCACCCAGGCATGGCAAATGTTGTAGCCGACGCACTCAGCAGACGGAGATATCTGCTTAGCACCCGTAATGTTCAAGCCCAATACGATCTCGGATCTCGAATCCCTCATCCGCGAAGCTCAACACGCGTGTTTCAACGAACGCACTCTGAAGAAAGAAAGAATCTACCACGATGGAGCCCAGCTTGTGAGCAAGTCGAATGGGATATTCCACTTTCTGGACCGAATTTGGATCCCTAAACGGACCGATTTGCGACAGATCTTGATGGACGAAGCCCACAAATCCCGGTATTCTATTCATCCCGGTGCTGACAAAATGTACCAGGATCTTCGTTATAAGTACTGGTGGTCGGGCATGAAAAGGGATATTGCTCTCTATGTTGGAAAATGCCTAACTTGTGCAAGAGTCAAGGCTGAACATCAAAGACCCTCTGGCTTACTCGAACAACCACCGATCCCCATATGGAAGTGGGAGAGTATAGCTATGGACTTTATAACAAAGCTACCACACACGTCATCAGGTCACGACAGCATTTGGGTTGTGGTCGACCGTTTGACTAAATCAGCTCACTTTTTGCCAATACGGGAAGACTACAAGGTAGAACGATTAGCCCGAATCTACACCGACGAGATCATTTGTAATCATGGGACGCCTCGCGACATCATCTCTGATCGTGATGCTCGGTTTACCTCGCGACTGTGGGAAACGTTTCAAACGGCACTCGGTACATCGCTAAATCTAAGTACCGCTTTCCACCCTCAAACCGACGGTCAGACTGAAAGAACGATTCGTACTCTTGAAGACATGCTCTGTTCGTGTGTCATAGACTTCGGTGGTAATTGGGATAAATACCTGCCGTTAGTCGAATTCTCGTATAACAACAACTATTATTCCAGCATTCAAATGGCACCATTCGAGGCTTTATACGGAAGAAGATGTCGATCGCCTATTGTATGGCACGAGATCGGTCACTCGCAATTAACCGGTCCTGAGCTATTACAAGAAACGACAGACCGAATTTTCCAAATTCGAGACAACCTGGTAAAAGCTCGGAATCGACAGAAAAGTTATGCCGATAGACGACGCAAGCCCCTTGAATTTGACGTTGGCGACTACGTACTCCTAAAGGTATCACCTTGGAAGGGTGTAGTCCGATTCGGCAAGAAAGGAAAGCTCGCGCCTCGATGCGTTGGACCTTTTAAGATTCTGGAAAGGATCGGAAAAGTCGCCTACAGACTCGAGCTACCAGAGGAACTCAGTAACGTCCACCCGACTTTCCACGTATTAAACCTGTGAAAGTGCCTAGCCGACCACGACTTACACGTTCCTCTCGATGACCTCCAGGTAAACGAAACATTACACTTCGTGGAGAAGCCTGTCGAAATCATGGACCGCCAAACCAAGCAACTCAGGCGCTCGCGTATTCCTATTGTGAAAGTTCGATGGGAAGGCAAACGAGGCGCAGAGTTCACTTGGGAACTCGAAAGCGACATGAAGGCGAAGTACCCGCAGTTATTTAAGGAGAAAGTCTAGAGAAAGAAAGTGCTCCACGTGATTCACGGTGTGGTACGACTTCCAGCCTGATTTCGGGATGAAATTCCCTAAACAAGGGGAGGCTGTAACACCCCGTGTTTTCGAGAAGTCAAAGTCAAAGTCAAGGTCAAAGTCAACGACCGATTTCGCGCAACTTGACTTATAGAAATTTCTTTATTTTGATTGTATTATGTGGAGTAAGTGTCGTTAATTACAACAATCGACCTACGACTGTGAACTATAGGAAGTAACAATGCGATAAAGTTAACTAAACGATAATCAAACTATGCTAATCAAATCGACATCGAATCGCAACTCGAACTACGCATTTTAGTTACTATACGTGTGTGTGTGCCTTATGTGTTACTTGTGCATGTTTATTTATGTTACGTGTGGTAATCAATCGAACTCGAATCGAACTCGACATGCAATCGAACTCAATCGACATCGAACTCGAATCACAATCGGACTATGGTAATTAGTGGAAAAGGGATAGTGCGAGATATGAGTGGTTGGGATTAAAAGTAATTTGACTAGGAAACCCTATCGTATCGAACCGCTCGCAACCGAAATCGAAATATCAAAAATCGTCGCACCGAACACTCGAAACGTGCAGCTGATCGATCAGGCTACCAGCCGATCGAACAGCCAGCCGATCGGACTACTGTCCGATCGGACAAGCTGTCCGATCGAGCTGCCCGGCCGATCGGCCAGCACTTTCCTCTTTTGGCATCCTATAAATACCCCTGTCATTGTCATCCTTTCCACTTTTGGAAACCTCTGTCCGACCAGCACGCTTAACTCGCCTTTTCTCAGATTTCTCTCGATTCCGGTAAGATTTCGTCCTAAATCTTGTACTTTCTTGATCTACACGCACTCCTACACCTTTCTATCTTTCAAATCTTAACTTTTAACCGTGAAATCATCAAGATTCAAGTGTTCTAGGATGATGTCATCATGCGTTCTTGAAGAACTTCATGTTTTGGCCTCAATCCACCAAGAATAACTTGGATCTAGCCGATTTCCACATAAACAAACAAATATCTTTCAAAGATCTAAACATATACACGGTGAAAAGGATTGAAAGATGGATTTTCCAACTTTCTTTCAACTCTTTTTCACTCAATGCCTTCAAACCGATAGAAACGGAGTCTGTGCCGGCTTACAAATCACTCTGGTGGTTGCATGGCTCAAGATCCGAATTCTATCCAAGAGGTTAACCGATTTCGGGTTAAACGTGAAACTCCGTTCCGAACAGTTCACCGGCCGAATTTGGGTGATTCCTGTCCGACCAGGGGAACCAAGTAAGGACGAGGGATCTATGGTTCGACTCGTTGTCAAAATACCTCAATAAAACGACAAACAATCAGAACAACCAAGTGTTAGACGAATAGGATGATCAGGTCAGGTTACTGACCGATCGGACTTCTGTCCGAACGGACAGCCAGCCGATCGGACAGTCAGCCGATCGACCGGCCAGCCGATCGGTTAACACATGGTCCCACACTTAATCAATTTATTTTGAAGGATAGTATTGAACGAACTGCCGTTCGATCGGACTACTGTCCGATCGGATTACTCTTCAGATCATGAGATACTATACTTCAACACTTAATCGATTTTTCAACATGTTCAATGCACTAGGAGTGCCACCCGATCGAACAGCCGTCCGATCAGGTGACACCCTGCTGAGAACTTGTCTTGCTAAAAGTACCTAACCGATCGGGTTACCGACCGATCGAACAGCCGTCCGATCGACCGACCCGAAGGGTAAGAATACTTCAATGTTTTCAAAATACTACAACGAAAACTTCAAAGGACAAGCCATCATACACAAACACATCCTTCTTAAAGGAAGAAACAATCCACTCGAACAGCCATCCGATCGGCCTACCAACCGACCGGACAGCTGTCCGAACGGACTATCAACCGAACAGTCAGCCGTCCGATCGACCAGCTGTCCGACCCTCCAACACTTGTTTTCCGTTTTACGCGTTGCTTATTTTTATGCTATCAACCTATTCAGGCTAACTTTACTCGCTAAGCGCTCCCTTCAATCCATCAACCGATGTGAGTATACTCGATCCCTTTTTTTGCTTTATGCACTTTTGGGTGTTACATACGTTACAACTATTCAAATCACATCAAACACACTACTCAATACTATTTGAACGCTAACCGTTAATGCATGTTATACGTGGCTTATGAATGCTTGTTTGTTATGTTTACACATGGAATGCTGTCTACCTGCCTTAGCAACGATAGTACTATAGTTTGGACTCAGCACCCGTTCACACGTGGGTTGTTAAGGACAATTACTTGCATGGATTACTGTGGTAATCATGTATTGCGAACTGCATTTGGCAGTCAACCCGCAGTCATTGGTATCGATGGATCTATGTCGATAACTAACGTGCTTCATTTCACTATGTGTACATGCTGGTTATGCGTAAACGAATTCGAACTTTATATGCTATTATCAAACTTGTATGCTCACCTTTACATTTTATGTATTGACTTTACTTTAACGTATGTGACAGGTGCTTAGGAAGTTTACATGCTTAGCTTGCTGTGAACTTGAGGCTAGGAAAGGTCTAGGATGCTCTCTGTGCTGTGATGAAATCGAAGCTAGGAAAAGAGGTCCTAGAAATAAACTATCTATGTATAAAATCTGAGTTGTCGGAACAGAACTACTTGACTAGATTTTGCCTGTAATAATTTGTTTACTGTTTGAGACATGGTATAGGACAAGTTATTTAAATTAAATGGTAATGATAATTGTTATGGAAACTTATGGACAATCTGCTTCGCTCAGTACCATGCCCCGATGATTCCGCCATCAGTTGGGGTGTAACACAACATAACACTAAAAGCGACAATAATTTGAATAAACTGATTTCATTTCATTGATACAAATAGTCAAGTTACATCATGTGAAATAGAAATACAACATTGATTCAAATACAACAAAACAAGTTACAATACGACATAGTTCAAAATTTGATACAACAACAAGATCTAAAGATTTCTAAGTGTGTATCTAAAGCATCTTCGCTACGCCCATTTTAATATCATCATCATCATCATGCAATATGTCAAAAATACATGGTTCAATACAAAAGTATTGACGAGTATACAAGTTTAATATATAGCATAAGTATAAAGTTTTAAAACAAATCCACATGGCAAACTAAATTATCAAGATTAACATTAAACTGGCATGTGAATATTCAAGTCAACTCAAGGTTTAACGCAAGGATTAAAGACTTAACATGACCTCACGTTCACGGGCGGTGCGTTACTCCTATAGCGCTATACATGTTAAGGGTAGGCTCGTACGAATTTAATGACAAGTTTATCACAAAACGAACAAACCCAGATCAACGAATCAAGTATAACGTATGCATGCATGTATTGGATTGTTTATGCATTTTGATAAAGTCTAAGTGTAACTGTGTAGACACTTTCGGACATATTTGCTTATGCCCAAAATCATCCGAAGGATTATTATTAAGACCTATAAGTAGTGGCGGAGGTAATGTGTTAGTAGGGGTAGCACGAGCTATGGCTCAATCCTGTATTCGTAGTATAAAAATACCCCTCAACTCCGTCTACGTAGTTTAAAATTTTGAATTTTTTTCCGGTTTTATACAAATGATATTCCTGATTTAAAAAAATGGGATACCTCTATTTTTTGTGCTAGATCCGCCACTACCCATAAGAAACCCAAATTACGTCTCCGGATCAGTGTCGTTGGGCGTTAATATATCGAATTCTCACATCATCACGTAGGAAAATTATGCTAGTTTTAATTAGAAAATCATAATGTGTTTGTATGTGGCAAAATGGTGGTAGCTGGTACACCCTTTTTTATATAAATCGTCCCATGCCATAAAATCTTTACTATACAAATTTCCTTGCTACAAAAAGTAGAGAGTTATCACACAGCTGATGATTTTAAATAAAGTATAGATTGACTAAAATGAGTTAGCGTAATTCTTTTTATACATCTACTAATTCTATAATGAATTGTTGACCTGCAAAAAAAATTATAGGGGCGACAATGTGACATCCATGTAGGCAGGGTTGGCCCAAGTAAATAGTAGGGGCCCCAGCCCCAATTTTTTAAAAGAATTATATATTATTAAAAATTACTAAAGTAAAAATCTAGGGGTAAACCACGGAAGCGAGTTGAACGACGAACCTCTTGGACTCAATTGTTCGAGCCTACGACTCTTCTACCTTAGGTTAGTTAAATTTCTTGTTCTATTAATTTGTTTGCTTTTGTTTATTATTGCTTAATACCTTAACAATTTGTTAATTTTTGATGGTTACTTTGGTTAATTGTTGGTTGACATCTTGTTGTGAACTTTTGATGAGACCATACACTTACGTTATTCATATATTCATTCATAATCAAAAGATAAAACTTGCTTGCCTATAAATAGGCTTACAAGTTACAACCAAAGAGAAACATACATAAGAATACTAACTTAGAGCATTTACATTGAAGCCTCTATATACATGCATTCTATATAAATATGATTTAGATGAGAAAAAATAGAAAACAACAAAAACATTGCTACATTGAAATCTCTAAAATAGAGAAAAATATATAGAAACTAAAGTATACATCTATATATAGAGGCTCACATTTTTTTTGAACAGCAACTCACTATTTATATATATAAATAGAGCCAGCAAGCAGCTGAGAAAGCAAAGTGCTAGAGGCTCACATTTAACCCTCTATATGTTTATTGTAAGTGTATAGGAAAGAGAAAAAACTAATAAAATAAGTGTTTGTGAATATGATAGAGATAAAGATAAAGAGTTGGATGTGAGAGTTTTTAGGAAGTAAATTTTTTTAAAGAAAGGTGTGCTTTCTAGTGTTATTATAAAGATAGAGATGAAAGGTCCAATGCGAATGCTCTTAACCCAATACACACAACTACTAACTTGAAGGCGATAACGATAAAAATAAACCGGAAATACATAGGTGCATAGTAACGTAAGGAAACTAGCATGTTTGTGGTGACGTGGAATGGAACAAGAAATTGCATGCAACACTTAATTTTTTTCTAAGTTTTAACATTCTGTGTTAGACATCTTGTATTAGCTTAGTTTTATGTTTGATTAATTTGTTGTTCTTAATTGTTATAATTTGTCCTCCTCTTAAAGTTTTTTTAGTGTTATACCGCTATGAAAAATCTTGAGCGCTTGCCATAAAATTTTGCAATCCCTTCCCTTAACCCTTCATAACTAATAGTTGATAGAGAATGAGAGTAGTTGAGATGAAAAATGTTATGGAAACACAACTTCTCTGCAACGTTCTTTTCCTACATAAACAAACTCAAAACACTAAACGTAAAATTTTGTTTTTCTTTTAACTTTCGTTTTTGAAGATTTTTTAAAATTTTGTAACAGATTACAAGTTTTAAAAGTATTGTTTTACGAATTTTTTTAATTGAACTTATCTAAGAAGTGCATTAAATTAAAGTTAGCATACTGGAGAGTAGTAGGTCGAAACTTTGAACCAAACTTTGCAGGTGTAAATCGTACTTGCATTGCTTTATTATTTGGGAAAATTACGGCAGTAGCCGTTTGACCAGGCCATTTACCAAAATAGCCATTTGACCAGGCTTTATGCCCTTACACAGCCGAGTGAACTCTCATTTTTATGCACCTTCAATCCAGCCACAACCAAGCGGACACGTGTCAGCCCATCCAAGTGAACTCTCATTTTTAACGAAGTACAAACCGAGCCGCTACAAGTACAAGCCGAGCCGCTTCGCCCTGGATCTAAGCCGCTTCAGCATGCCACCTACCCCCAAGCCGTTTCATTTGAATTTATGAGCTTTCAACACATGCCCAAGCCGCTACACCCTGTATCTAAGCCGCTTCAGCATGCCACCTACCCCCAAGCCGTTTCATTTGAATTTATGAGCTTTCAACACATGCCCAAGCCTTTACATGTGTTTTTTTATTTCTTAGATTTTTAGTTTAATCGTACGTTTATATAAATGCTTGTCCGTTTGTTTGCTATTGTATCTTAATAAATAAAGTCTTGTCTTATTTAGTGTCTATTGCAATGTACATAAAATATAAAATTTATCATATATAAAAGTTGTTAAATACAAAAGCTTTTCTTTGATCCTAACCCACTACAAATATAATGAGTTTGAGATTTTAAAGCTAAGTAAAACGTCATAAAACCGAGAGGTAACCCACCCGATGAAAAAATTGGCATAAAACCGAGAGGTTCCATAGAAAAGGAGAGAACACAGAGTAGAGAACTCCTTCTGTATGGGATTCGGTTTTTTAAAGCTAAGAAAAACGTCATTTTCTTAAAAAATACAACATTGAAAAAATTTGTCCCACCTATACTTCAAAAACCAATTTGACATATTTTTTTGATATTTTTTTAAAAAATACTACTGAAATTTAAAAAGAGTTTTGAAACGGCTCGGCTTGGCCTTGAAAGGTCATGGCTTGTACTTGTAGCGGCTCGGCTAGCTTGTGGGGCAGGGGCGCGAAGTGGCTCGGCTTGTACTTGTAGCGGCTCGGCTTGTACTTCGTTAAAAATGAGAGTTCACTTGGATGGGCTGACACGTGTCCGCTTGGTTGTGGCTGGATTGAAGGTGCATAAAAATGAGAGTTCACTCGGCTGTGTAGGGGCATAAAGCCTGGTCAAATGGCTATTTTGGTAAATGGCCTGGTCAAACGGCTACTGCCGTAATTTTCCCTTATTATTTTGTTGTAAATCGTACTTTCTTTGCATTGTTTTTGTTTGTTGTACGTAAATCGTACTGCAATTGTTTTTGCTTTCTTTTTCTTTTTCAGTTTTCTATTATTATTGTTATTATTATAATCACACATGGTAAAAACTTATTCTCACAGTGTACACCATGTGAGATAAGCTTTTAGGGTGGTCGTATATAATGCTCGTATAATGTTATACGCCCCGTATATATGTAAAACAAAAAAAAAACATTCCATTGCATCTATTTCTGTGCACCAACATTCTATACGAGCCGTATAATGTTATACGGCTCGTATACACCTAGGGATGTGAAAATAAGGAAATAGGGGTGTGAAAATAGGACCATTATTATTTTCATTGTTGTTGAATGGTGTACTGTAATTGTTTTTTCTTAACAAAATAGCCCCTACATTTTTTTGTTTAATAAGAAAACTGAATAGTTAAACCCTTTTTTTAAAACAAATTCTACACCTAAATATTATATAACTTTGCATTTAGGTCATGTGTAGTTTACATATTTGCATAGGGAGAAGTTAAAAACTCATGTTTTCATATGAAATTTATAGATATGCAAATCATACCCTTATAGTTCATACATAAGTTTTCTTGCATATATAAGTATATAAATCTGAAATATTATCATTTCATATGTCTATTTAGGGGGTATTCATAGTTCCTTTTCCAGTGAAACATTCATTGTTATCTTTGTTTATGGCTCCAAGTGAAAACAACTCCATTTAAGATATGGGTACATTTCACTAATTAGAACAAATGCTTCTTGATCGAAAATAAATAATTGGTTACTTTTAAATGTGTGGAACAGTAGAAGCAATCTACATTAAGTTGAAAAATAAATAAAAGTCCTAGACACTCAAATTAACAATTAGTACATTTTTTCCTCTTAAAATATGTTTTTCTCCTTACACGCATCAAATGACATTTCCACATTAATAAATGAGTTTATTAATGTACACTCAATAATAGCATTAGATAATATTTGTATATATGGTCAATATAGCAATCTCGTGTATTATGGAAAGTAGTTGTAATTCTCCCAAAATAGAGGAGATATGTATCTTTATATTGGAATGAGAATGGAGGGAAGGATCATCGATCCTATTGCATACGGCTTCTTACATAGTATCAAGAGACCAACCCTAATCTTGTGAATCTTATGTCAGGGCAACCTTTTATTATGTTTATTGAGTTTGATAAACATAATAAAAACATTTGTGAATCTTGTGTGCTTGGTAAAAGTATCCGCTTACCGTTTGCTACTTCTCAAACTTGTGTTTTCCAACCTTTTGACATTATTCATAGTGACTTATGGACGTCACCAATTCTTAGTTCACAAGGTCACCGTTACTACATCTTATTTCTTGATGACTTGACTGATTTTCTATGGACTTACCCTATATCCAAAAAGTCACAAGTATTTTCAATTTTTTGCCAATTTCATAAACTTATCGGTACTCAATTTGAACGACCGATAAAAATATTCCAATGTGATAATGGCAAAGAATATGTCAATTCGGCCTTTCAACAATATTTTAATCAAAATGGTATGGTATTTCGTTTATCATGTCCCCACACCTCTTCTCAAAATGGAAAGGCCGAACGGAAAATTAGAACCATCAACAATATGATCCGCACTCTCCTTACACGTGCGTCTTTACCCAACACCTTTTGGCATTATGCCTTGGCCACCGTCACATATCTCTTAAATATCCTTCCTACCAAACAACACAATAAAACCCCCACTGAGCTTCTCTACTTTCGCACCCCTACATACCATCACCTACGTGTTTTCGGTTGTTTGTGTTACCCACTTATTCCCTCTACAACCATTCATAAACTTAACCAACGTTCTTTCCCTTGCGTCTTTCTCGGATACCCATCCAACCATCGCGGCTATACTTGCTTTAACTTACAAACCCGCCAAACTATCATTTCTCGTCACGTCGCGTTTGACGAGACTACTTTTCCTTTTCAAAACACCATTCACCCTTCTCCATCTTATGACTTCTTGATAGACTCTTTTCCAACACACCTATGGCCACTTGTTGGCACATCCACTGCCAACCCATCCCCCAACAACACTGGCCCAACTACTTCGGCCCACACCAACCCGCCATCACCAAACTCCCCACCTTCGGCCCACAGCTCCTCGGCCCAATCTCCACAGCCCGCCCCTCCTTCTTCACCTATAACCACTGTCCATCCCTCGCCATCCCCAAACAGCCCACCTACGACCCATCACTTGCCATCCCCAACCAGCCCACTTCCGGCCCATCAGAACTCCTCCACTCCGTCCGAACCTGCCAGCCCATTCAGCCCCTCTACTTCCTCTTTGTCACAACACCCTTCCCCCCCTCCTCCTACCCCACCCGCTCGAACAATGCGGACTTGAGCCATGGATGGCATCTCTAAGCCCGTCCACAAACTCAACATTCACGCCTCTACTCTAATCCCCATACCCAAACGACCCACCGATGCCTTGTCCATCCCAGAATGGTATGACGCCATTAAAACTGAATTTCACGCTCTTATTAAAAATGAGACTTGGGAATTAGTTCCGAGACATCCGGCCATGAATATTATTAGAAGTATGTGGCTCTTTAAACATAAGTTCAAATCGGATGGTACTTTGGAACGATACAAAGCACGGTTAGTATGTGATGGTCGTCTTCAACAAGTGGGCATTGATTGTGGCGATACATTTAGCCCGGTAGTAAAACCGGCTACTATACGCATTGTCTTATCTCCGGCTCTCTCCAACTCATGGTCCGTTCACCAGTTAGATGTCACCAATGCATTCTTACACGGCACTCTTCATGAAACAGTATACATGCACCAGCCGATGGGTTTTCGGCATCGCGATTTTCCGGACCATGTGTGTCGCCTTAAAAAGTCATTATATGGGTTAAAGCAGGCTCCACGGGCATGGTATCAACGTTTCACTGACTATGTTCTCACAGTGGGATTTATTCAAAGTCGGTGTGACGCCTCTCTATTTATTTTTCATCATGGACAGGATGTTGCTTTCTTACTACTCTATGTTGATGACATTGTTCTAGTCACCTCGTCTGATCTTCTTCGGCAACGTCTGATGGCCCATCTCGCTAGTGAGTTCGCAATGAAGGATCTTGGCCCGTTAAGTTTCTTCCTTGGCATATCGGTTTCACGGCTTCGAGACACCATGTTTTTGTCTCAGCATGCGTATGCGCTTGATATCATCAACCGGGCACACATGACTCAATGTAATCCAGTGGCTACTCCAGTTGATACCAATGCCAAACTTAGTGCCTCATCTGGCGACGATTTCTCCGACCCGACTCTTTATCGGAGTTTAGCGGGAGCCTTACAGTATCTAACGTTTACCCATCCGGACATAAGCTATGCGGTACAGCAAGTATGCATGCACATGCATGCCCCAAAAACAGGTCATTGGCTAGCATTGAAAAGGATTATAAGGTATGTTAAGGGTACAGCTTCCTTTGGTTTAACTCTCGGCCCCATCGCTTCCAACTCGCTAGTAGCCTACACAGACGCCGACTGGGCTGGTTGCCCTGACACTCGACGGTCGACTAGTGGCTATTGTGTCTATTATGGTGACAATCTTATTTCGTGGTCCTCTAAACGGCAACCAACTATTTCTCGGTCAAGTGCGGAAGCCGAATACCGGGCCGTTGCCAACGTTGTGTCAGAAATATGCTGGCTTCGCAATCTACTTTTGGAGCTTCGTCGTCCACCGTCACTCGCCACACTCGTCTACTGCGACAATATTAGTGCTATTTATTTGTCGGGCAACCCGGTGCAGCATCAACGTACAAAGCACATCGAGCTTGATATTCACTTCGTTCGCGAACAAGTTCAACGCGGCCAAGTTCGTGTCTTACATGTTCCCTCACGTTATCAGGTAGCTGACATCTTTACAAAAGGCCTCCCTCGGATCCTCTTTGAAGACTTCAGATCCAGTCTCAGCATCCGGTCCCCTCCCGCTTCGACTGCGGGGGTGTAATACAATGTTTTAAAAACCGGTTTTTAAATTAAACCGGATTAGGCTAAAAAATGGTTCAACCGGTTGAACCAGGTTGTACCGAGCGGTTCAACCGGGTTGACTAGTTAGTTATATAATTTCATAAATTACAACATAACTCAAAAATTAATCAAAAAATGTATGGTTACATATTAAAAGATAATCCATAATAAAAAATAATTCAAAAGATAATTGAAAATCATTCAATTTTCAACAAGTTCATGATTACATAAAAGATAAAATTCACTATTATCGCTATCCTCATCAACTAGAGGATAACTATTTTAGTTTCATACAATATTAAATAAGAAGTTTTAGTTACGAATAATTATAATATATAAAAATTACGTAACATAAGTAACATATATAATAAAAATAAGTAACAACCCAAACTAAAATAACATTGGGTCGATACCGGTATTACGTTTCAAACCGGTATACCGGATTTTACCGCCGGTACAAACCTTATGCCGTTTCACTTATTTACCGGGGTGTTTCGTACCGGATTTACATCTAGAAACGGTAATACCAGTATAACCGGCCGGTATTTACCGGTTTTTAAAACACTGGTGTAATAGCATTAGATAATATTTGTATATATGGTCAATATAGCAATCTCGTGTATTATGGAAAGTAGTTGTAATTCTCCCAAAATAGAGGAGATATGTATCTTTATATTGGAATGAGAATCGAGGGAAGGATCATCGATCCTATTGCATACGGCTTCTTACACTCAATGTAGCATACAAGATCTTTGAGGTAGAAAATTATTTCTATAACATTAAGGGGCTGTTTGGTAGCCACTTAATGACCATTCAGATGCTACCTCTTAATGGCTTAAAACCTTTGAATGAATAAGAGGTAACCTCAAGTCTGAATGGTTAAGAGGTAACCTCTGAATGGTAAATTATCACATGTCACATTCTTCTACCTTCTCATTGGTAAAATTCTTAATAGTTCCATTAAGAAGTAGCCTCTTAATGACCATTCAGAGGCTACCAAACAGCCCCTAATTATTTATAGGTGGCAAAATGGATGGGTTGTTGGGTCAGGATGAGTTTGGTTTAGAATGGGTTTGGGTCAAGATGGGTAAAAGAAAGAAGAATGTCAGGATAGGTTTGGGTAAGGATGAGTTCGGGTTAGGATGGATTGAGAATAAATCAATAATAATAAAAACTGAGAAAAATTATAAAAAAAATTAAAAAAACGAAAAAAATAAAAAATAATTGAAAAAACGATATGCACTTTTCCTGCATATATTACGAACATAATTAAAAGGGAAAATTACCAAAATGTTGGTTGACCAAGTGACTTTTCAATTTTGTCACATTCATGCGTCCGCCTATCACGTTGAAGCGTCCGTTTCCTTTCAATCCGACACGTGTCTCCGACATGTTGAAGCGTCCACCTCCGTTAGCAAAATGCGTCAGTCACCGACGCATCATAACCATATACTTTTTGAAGCGTCCCTGTGTACGCTTCCGAGGCTTGGACGACGCTTCTGAGGCTTGGCCGACGCTTCCGAGGCTTGGCCGACGCTTCCCGAGGCTTGGCCGACGCTTCCCGAGGCTCGGCCGACGCTTAAATAATTAAAGAAAAAAAGGGAAACTAAAAAGCCGTTTAACTTTACCGTTGCACACATTTACCTCACTATATAACAACCCCGTTCACTTGTAACTTATCACCACCCGCCGTTTTCAGAAGTTGCAAACTTTTCTCAGCCATTTCACTATAACAACTCCGACGCCGTCAACGACCTGAAAATGGCCAACTCCTGGACTGACGTTGAAGATATTGCTCTTTGCGAAGCATGGGAGGAGGCCATGACCGATCCTCCACGACGAGGACACGGTGGGCTCTTGGTTCGTGTTCAACAGATTTTCGCCCAACTACGTGGTCCGGACCACAACCGGACCGTTGACGCATTATCCTCCAGGTTCCGTGTCCTGCGGTTGGAATCTGAGAGGTTTGATCGATATAGGGATGGCAATCAAACCCGAACCCGCTGGGTAAACCCGAAACCCGACACATTTGGGACGGGTTTGGGGTTGGTTAATCGGGTTTGGGAATTGTTTTTATTTTTTTCGCGGGTTTGGGATTTAGTGATATACCCGTTTACCCGACCCAATTACCCGATAAAGTGTACCCGTTTACGCGATTGTATACCCGGTATAATTTCTTTTATATTATTAAATATGTATATATATGATACATCCATTTTTTATACATATAGGCATTATATTTTGTATACATTGTAGTTATTTGATATATATTTTTACAATGACAATACAAAATGTAACCGGTTAGTAGTTACCCGATAAATACCAAATGGGTTTTGAGATGAATATACCCAACGAGTAATCTTTTTAAATTTACGGGTTTACCCGAAACTCGCGGGTATACCCGATACCCGATGGGTATTTACCCGCTAGAAACCCGACGGGTTTTGGGACGGGTTTGGGACAAGCTTATCTAACCGGGTTTGGGTTTGGGATGACCTAAACCCGTCCCAAACCCGACCCATTGCCATCCCTAGATCGATATTTCAAGAAAGTGGAGACAGAAATGCCGGACCTTAGTGAGGACGATCAGAAGGAAGTGGCCCTCATCAACTACCGTCATGACGAGGGACATGAATTCAAACATGTCTCGAAGTGGGAGGCTATTAGTAGGGCTGTAAACAAACCGAACGAACACGAACAAGACCTTGTTCATGTTCGTTTGTTAAGAAATATATGTGTTCGCGAACCGTTCACGAACACTTATCGAACGAGATATTATGTCTGTGTTCGTTTGTTAAGTAAATGCACTTGTTCGTGTTCGTTTGTGTTTGTTTGTTAATTTTTGGCAACGAACGTTGACGAACACAAATGGGCACAAACTGATGTTCATGAACACAAATGGAAACAAACGAACACAAACAATCGTTCATGAACAGAATATATAATGCACCGACACTTATTAGATATTTAATTTGTCACAATTTTAATGTATTTAAATAAATATAAGAATTAAAAACACTAATGAAGTATCGAACACAAACGAACATGTTACCGAATGTTCACGAACATAAACGAACGAACACGACCTCTATTCATGTTTGTTCATTTAACTAAACGAACGAAATTTCTTGTTCGTGTTCGTTTGTTTAATAAACGAACGAACACAAACGAACTTCCCGCCGAACGGTTCACGAACTGTTCGCCGAATGTTTGGTTCGTTTGCAGCCCTAGCTATTAGGATATGGTTTTAGAGTATTATGTGTTGTTATTTTGGTTTTTATTTTTATTATGTTATGTTTTGATGTTTAATATTAATAGTGTTTAATATAAAAATTTTTGACCCCGTTAACATGATTATAAGTTAGAAAATTGAGACTAAAAAATAACATGTTTATATCGTTTAAAAATAACATGTATGTTAACGGGATCCCATGTTATAATGTTTATAAGTTATAAAAATTTGACTCCATGAACGGGATCCCATGTATGCACAAAAAATACAAAGCTGCGTCGTTGCCGACGCTTCCGAAGCTTCACGGACGCGTTAGCAAAACTGAGGCGGACGCTTCATCGGACACGTGTCGCTTGAAAAGAGAACGGACGCTTCAACATGAAAGGCGGACGCTTCCGAGGCTGAGTAGTCCTTCCAAGGACGCAGAAGGGTGACAAATTTGAAAACACTCTTAGTCAACCAACTTTTTGGTAATTTTCCCTAATTAAAAATCAAAGGACTAAGATACAGCATGTAAAGACCCAATGATATAAACGATAAAACAACTTCAATCAATGTCATTAATAATACACACCTTTCTATGGATGTATTGTCTTTATCACCAGATTTACATAGTATAGGAGGAAAAGTTAAAATCAAGCCGTGCTTCATTTAACAAGCAAGCATGCATTAAAGTGATATAATATATACCATACTAGCTAGTACAATTCAATCTCTATAAATCAATCAAGCATACATTCTACACAGACCATACTACCTACCACCCATTTCTTCTCTAAGGTTCCATTTTACTATACTCAACAATCACCCTTCTTGCTTGAAATGTTAGTTACAGTTCAAGACTTTAAATTAAGGATCCAACCAGAATGGCTTTTATGCATGACTGTTATACCTTATAATCATATGTTATATTATTTATAGTTTATCAAGTTACGTATGTAACTAACATCTTTTGTTTTGTGTTTGTTGTTTCCAATCTTAAACAGCAACCAAATGGCTCAATCGTGCGTGATGTGTGAGGCGTTAAATGAAGAGAACACCACCGGTTGTGTTGCGGGGTGTCTGTACGCCCCCCTTGTGGCTCAAGGGGTGGTGACCTCTCTTGAGCTCAACTGCCTCCTCTCTATGTACCAACCCTCGTACATTCATGGGTTTATGACCACCGTAGGACCTCATCAGAGGCCGGCTATGATCGACTCTTTCATGTTTACATTCCGTAAAAGAATGGAAAACCCGATCCTCTCTGCCGAGGTCATGGACCAACTACTAGCAAAACTGGCAGAGTTGAGGGAGGAGGAGGAGGAACAAGCTGCTGGTGATGCTCATCTTGATCAATAAGCAGCAAGCAAGCAGATGCATTGGATAAGCTAGTAGTTGTCATTCATCGTTATAAGTTTGTAATGAAACGTGTTAAGGTTAACTAGTGTGATGCTTGTTTTTATCTATTTCAAGTATTTTTCTTTAGTTTCTAAATGTTCAACCATCATCAGATTTTTAACTATTATTATATCAAATATTTTCTCTAACGAACAAATCATATGGTATAAAAATCATAAGGGAAATCATTGGATAGTGGTAAGATATGGGTTATAAGTTGATTATGAGAAAATAATGAATTACAAATTCAACAATTTACTGTTAAGGGTGGATTAGTGAACTTATATATACATATTATTATTATTTTTTTGGGTAAATTACTTTTTGAGTCCCTGTTTTTTATAGGTTTTAACTAGTTGAGTCCAAAAGCAAAAAGTTTAACGACCTGAGTCCCCATAAGCATTTTCTTTAACCATTTGAGTCCAAATTTCTAACACTGTTAGAATTTTTTGGTTAAATATTATTAAATGACCAAAATACCCTTATAGTTAAAAAAATAAAATAATAAATGCCCCTATATTAGAAAATAGAAAAACAAATACCCTATATTAATACTGCACACTCAGTCTCTTTCTCTCAAAACAACCATAACCATCATACACCACCACCATAACCGTCATACACCTCCTCACCTGCAATCATACACCACCATCACATCAGAGCACCGTCAGACAACCATCAAAGCCCCACCTTCGACACCATCAAAACCCCACCTCCGACAGCACCGTCGTCACCATCTCCACCTCCACCGCAACCTCCTGATTCCGATTCACCGCACGTTCTTCAATCTCCGCAAGTCTAGATCTAGCGATATCAACAAACTCATGATCCGGACAGTCACCTAGGGTTTTGAGGACAGATCGAGTTCATGAAACGTCTTCAACGGCTGCACGGTAGGTCCAGGTCGTTAGGGTTAGTGGTTGTGTACGAATTGTTTGTTGAGTATGGTGATGAGGTGGCTGGATTATTGATGATTTGGAGGGTGTTGATTGGGGTGTTGTGTGGAGTTTTGTTAATGAAGTTGTTTTTGGTGTTTATTGTGGCGCAAACAGCGAGGAGACCGTGGTGTATCCGAAGCCTGGTGAGGAGATTCAGATTGGTAGAGCTCCGGCTCAAATGGTGTGAACTGTATGTTAAGTGGTACATTATGCATATTTTGTTGTACTTTAGTGGTGGGAAGTAACTGTTGGAACTGTTGAATTATAAATGGGTTGCAACCTTGTGCATTTAATAGTAAAAGTTGCCAAAATAGACGAATTCGATCCACAATTTTTGTAAATTGATGATGAGATTTAGTATTGCACAAAGTAGTTTTAGCCGAATAAAGCCGGCAAAGTGTAGACTAATCGTCTTAGCCCGTCCAGGGACAGTGGGGCAGTGGCGGTGGTTGCAGGGGTGGTGGCAGTGGGGCGGCGGCAGTGGTGGGGATGGTGGTTGTGCGGTGGTGTTTATATATATTATATATTAAAAGTTTATGCTTAAAGACTTGTTCCTTATACTTATGTGCATATAAGACTTGTACTTTGTGTGTAAATGACTAAATTACCCTTGTAGCTAACAGATTTGATGGATGGAGTTAGAAATTTGGACTCAAATTGTTAAAGAAAATGCTTATAGGGACTCAGATAGTTAAACCTTTTGCTTTTGGACTCAACTAGTTAAAACCCATAAAACACAGGGACTCAAAAAGTAATTTACCCTATTTTTTTCAAATTTTGATACAGGATGTCAATGCTATTAATTTTCTTTTCAAATTTTGTTAACGGTTACTGGACTGCAATACGCGTTTGAAATATGTTTGATATGTATTAGGACATGAGGTAAGATATTGGTTCTGAAAACTCGGATACACGTCAAAAATGTTTTTGTTAATGTTGAAGGTTATTTATGATTCATGTGGTATACATGTTGGATTTATTTTGATGTTGGGTCAGGTTACTAAGTTATTATGTGTTGTTGATAGCAATGTTCATTTGATACTTATTTTGTTCGCCTTGCCATGATAAGTCTATGCCTCATATTCCATGATAAGTCTATACTTATTTTTCATCTCAAAATATGTTTTTTTTTTCGTTACTTTAATATGACATTTCCACATTTTTTTGAACGTGTCATTTCCACAATCTTAAATGAGTTGAATGTAGCTCTTTGATGTACACCCAATGTTGCATAGTTTACAAGTGATTGTACACTAGATCCTTAAAGTCTGTCTTCAATGCTATTCTTACAAGAATTGAGATGCATGGTACAAGCATGCATTAAAGTTGTATGGTGGTCAAACTGATTTTTTTGGTTTCAGAAAATTTTGCGTATAACCCGTGAAATTGGCCGTGCAATAATTGCTAGGCTGTAAATTGATGCCAGTAGTTAAAAGATTGCTGATTGTGAAACAAGAAATTTAGTTGCGTATATTAAAAATTATAAAAGTAAAATAAAATATACGTTTACATAAATAGTGTCTACAAGAATTGAGATGCATGGTAGAATCAGTTCGTCCACTTTACGTTGCTTCGTTTGTACCTTTTAGGCTATGACCTCGGTGTATGCTTTGAACTAGGCCATCAAGTTGTCCATTTTCGAACCGCCCCCCGTTGCGGCTAGTTTTTTTGCAGCCCCTGCACTATAACTTCCGGTCTCCGAGGTTTTTGTTCGTTTAGCGCTTGCGACCTCGTTTGGAACCGGCACCCACTTCTTATTGGTTCACATAACCTCCCATGCCCGGACGTATGGGAAAACGATCCGATGCTCATCTTCGTATCTATGCATCACCTCTTTAAAAACATCTTTGTCACTCCATCCACTAGGACGATTAACATATAAATTATTATATGTCCCGGCAAATCGGTTCACGTGCATCTTTAGCCATTTTGAAGCGACGGAATCGAGATCGCGATACAGACCTTGTTCCATAATCGCAAGGAACTTTGCTAATATTTCTTTACAAAAACCATCGCCGGTTTGGTTGTTACCTATATTTTTAGAATGTAACAAAAGCTATATATTAAAAAATGAAAGAGTTAATAGCCAAAATGGTCCCTGAGTTTTGCTCACTTTTGCCACTTTAGTCCAAAATCCAAATTTTTTAAATCTGGGTCCCTGAGGTTTGCATTTTGTTGCCATTTTAGTCCAAATTTCAAAAACCCCATTTTTGAGTGTTGAAACCTGGTTGTTTTGTCCTTTTGTGTAGGGGCATTTTGGTCATTTAATTTACTCTTTTAATAAATTAAAACAAAATTAATTATATTATATATATATATATATATATATATACATACAGACATTCACACATCTCTCTCTCAAATACCCACCGCCACCGCCGATGACCTACACCTCCACCTCCATCTCCGATGACCTGCATCCACACAAAGACCCACCACCACCAACCCACCACCATCACCGCCTTCTACCACCTCCATCACCGCCTCCCACCACCACCGTCACCATCCACCCCACCATCATCACAACCTTCCACCACCACCGTCACCACCCACCCCACCATCATCACAACCTTCCACCACCGCAACTACTTCTGCATTTCCGGCCAGATCCACCACCAACATCTCTCTCTCCCTCTCTCTCGTCTTCATCTCTTGAATCACCAAAAAACCCCCAATTTCTTACAAGTCACCAAAAACCCTCTGTTTTAAAGCTTTGAATAGAAATTAAAGGTTGCAGGTTGTAATATAATTAGGATTCCGGCTGTGAAACGTCTGATTTTGGGTGACGACCATCGGAATTAAATCAACAATTTAATAGGAGGCTGCAAAGCGATTTTAGGTTTCGACTAACCCTCCTACCGCCACCGTCTCCACCGGAACCCTAACCCCAAACCTGCAAACAACCCTAATCAAACAACCTGCAAACAACCCTAATCACCAACCACCTGCAAACAACCTAGATCCATCCGGAAGAGAGAGAGGGAGAAGAGAGAGAGACAGAGGCGGTTTTGTTGTTGTTGTTCGTCGATTTGGTCAGATCGATTTGGTCAGATCCATTTCATCTGGGTTCTTCATCTGGTCAGATCCATTTCATCTGGGTTTTTAAAGTGGTGGCGGCAGAAAGAAGTAGAGGGAGAGAGAGAGAGAGAGGTGGTGGTGGTGCTTGTGAAGAGAGAGAGGGTTTTTTTAAAGAGGGTTTTTTTCTTTAATATAAATTACTTTATAATAATCTAGAATGACAGAATTGCCCTTATGAGAAATGAGGATAAAGACAAAATTCTGTAAAAAAATTGACAAAATTAGACTTTTTTGAAATTTGGACTAAAATGGCAACAAAATGCAAACCTCAGGGACCCAGATTTAAAAAATTTGGATTTTGGACTAAAGTGGTAAAAGTGAGCAAACCTCAGGGACCATTTTGGCTATTAACTCAAAATGAAAAGTTATAAATTTTTAGTATAAAATTTATATATTTTTACATACCAACAGTGAGGCATTTGACGTGCTAATCCACACCTTACCTAATGCCTCCTCCTCGATCTTGACAAAGGTTGTGGCTTGGCTCTCGAAGGTTGATCACCGGCTAGACGTGTCACTTGCTTCCCTTTTTTCCGTTTCGAGGTTTGGGGTTGCGTCTCCAGAACAAATTCTTCAACTTCATCTTCTACGGGTTGAGACGATTCTACAGGTGGAGGTGAAGGTTGTGGTTGCGATTGAAATTGTGAGTTGAACGGGGTTCGCATTAGCATTTGTTGCAAGGATTGCATTTGTTGCATGGATTGCATTTGACTCGTTTGAGAGAAAGCGTTGGGGGTTTGTTGGAAACCCGAGAAAGAAAATTGCGATGCCGACTAACTCAGATCCATCGTAGAATAGTAGCCGGGTACCGAGAAAAAGTTTGGGATCGGATTCGGGTTTGGGTTTTGTTCGCGGTTGGGTTCGGGTTGTTTGGAATGTATGGATCCTTGGAAAAATTTATAAAAAAGTGAAGAATTTTATAAAGTTGAGAGAGAGTTTGGGTTGACATGGTAAAAAAATAGGGTGAAAGATGTGTATTTAAAGATAAAATAATTAATTATTTTTTTTTAAATCTAGCTGATGTGCGTAAAATACAACATATAAATTACATCAAACAAGGCGTAAAATCAACCCTTTTTCGGTACTAATGTTGGAAAAAGCGTGTTTCTTTGTTCCTTTTTAATTAACCGGGTCAAAATAGTTTAAACGCACAAAAGAAGCAAATTAACAACATAAACCAACATATACAAAGCAGGGGGATTGACACGACTCGCCAAGCCCCCGTCCACATCCAAACCAATAAAAATAACAAAAACAGAAGCTTAGGCACGAGACCTCATATGTTCATTTGTTCGCCTTGCCATGATAAGTTTATGCCTCATATGCCACTCTAAACAATCTAGATGGCCCTAGACTCTTAACTCGTAAGACACATGCATGTTAAGGGTCTTTAAAAGATCAATGGAATATTCACAAAAGATAAAGGACTTAATAATAATGAACGAACCCTAAGCTGATACATCGCACATGGATATGGTGTTTGCAGTGGTGAAGCTTGAGATTTCCGACTGGGGGGTCGAAGACGTATACCTAAAAGAATTATAAAACCGGGGGGTCGAAAACATATATACCTAAAAAATTCTATACGAAAACTACGTACCGGGTACAATTGAGCGAAAAGTTCGGGGTCCCCCCCCCCGCCCCTACAAAGCTACGCCCTTAGGTGTTTGTACATGCTTGCATGCCCACCTGTTGTTTAGGGATGACAATTAACGACAACGATGAACAACTTTTGTGCTCCTTCACTTAGTCGGATGGAGTAGGCTTTCATTCGAACGGTCTACCCTCTGCGCATGGTTTAGCCACGAAAAATTTGATGACCTATCCCCTATGTGGTTTTTACAATGATCAAAAGATAAAGATGATATGAATACGATAAGAGGAAAAATATAAAGAAGATAAGACTGATGAGAATAAGAGGCACGACCTTAAGATTGTTTGCTTGATTATGTTGTGTTGCCTGGATTCTAACTTGCTATTTCATGAATTTTATGGTAATATGGTAGCTGACACTTGTCCTTAAAATCCAATGTGTACATTTTCAAGTTAGTTAAGATGGTTAAGTATGACGGATTTAGATGATGTGTGTTTACTACTAGTGTATAATATGGTGAATATTATTATGAGTTTATAATTTTGTTGCAATGAACGACGGGTAATACATAGATTTATTGGTTTTCTATATGGTTTTATATTCTTAAACTTATGATTGGAATCTTCCCCGGCTAAAATTTAAAAATATAACTAAAAATATACATAAAAACGCTGATAACAAAACTTACGTAAAAATTTAATGACTTGTTTGTCTATACTTAGATAACTTGTACATTGTCACACGCAACTCAGTTTAAACAAAACTTACTTATAAACATAAATAAAAATAAGCATTATTTTAACATTAATATGTTGTAGAAAATAAATAGAGAAGAATATGTATAGACCCCACGTTTTGAAATTTCTTTTATCTTCTAAACTAGGTTTTTACCAGGGATTACTTCCCGGGCTCGAGAAACTTAGTTATATTAATTACTATTTGTTATTAATTAATATTTGTTATTAATACGACCACAATATATTAAAATTAAATTTTTACTAAAAAAAATTAGTACAGGTAAAGGTATATTCCAATGAAATATCATTATGGCTCCTCTTCTCCCTCATGGCTTGGTTTATATCACTGAAACCAAAAACACTTTCCATGCTAAAGGCAAAGGCATATTCCAATGAAATATCATTATTGATATTTTCAATAAAATAACATTGTCAAAAGTTAATTTGAATAAACTGCTTTAGTCATTTAGTTAGAAGATGGACCATTACCAATATGTACTACCGTCAAGGGATCTTAAACCCCGCTAGAGTCCATGGAGCCATAGACGAACATACAATCGTGTAGCATATCGTCCTAAATCTGGAAAACAAATGAATGAGAAAAAATTTATTTAAAAAGAAACTAAATTATTCATGATTTGTTACTAATACAACCACATTACATCAACCATCTCATTCGATTCAACAACAATGTCTTCAAATCACCGGATTAGATCATGAACTCATATTAGAGGACAAACAAAAGCACAACAGGACCATATGAATAATATCATTTCCACTTTTACTTCAATGCACTTACATGATAGGGTGATTTGGGATTTTGTAAAAATCATTGTTTTTGTACTTCTTTATAAAATAAGATGTTGACCAAATTCAAACAGATGTTGACCAAAAGTAAATCAGATGTTGAACATAAACACAGAATCTATAACAACAGACACTACAAACACTGATTATATTTAAACTACTGATACATAAATACTGATTCTTCATTCCACTGTTGTAATCTAAGCACTGATGTTGAGCATCAGTGCTATCTTCAAAGGGTGATCAGACCTTGAATGACAATGCTTTGATCTTCAACAATGCTTGGATCTCATCAGTAGTTTGAGCTTCAATTTTTATGCTTCATCAGTGCTTGGATTCCAATGTATGTTGAAGCTTTGCTGAGCTGTCATCTTCAAGTGCCATTATCTTGATAGCCTCTTTAAAATATACAGCTTCTTGCTATTTCTCTTCTGCATCAGTCAGCTTTTGCCTCTTTCTTTGGTTTAACATAATGACAGAGGTATCTGATGATGTGAACAGTGGTTCAGAATTGTCAACCTGCTTCTTTGACATGTTAATAGTTTTGTAATCAGGCTTCTTTGGAAGGCTAGGATCTGTTTCTCTCCTTTTTCTCAGCCTTTCATAAGCTTCATCAGTGTACTGCTTTGTCCGTTTTGCTATGGCCTTGGCAGTTCCAACCTTTGCATCAACCAACTCTTGTTTCTTTCTTTTATACTCCAAGGTAAGATCATCAATAGCCTTTTTGTATTTACGCCAGTTTGGTGCTGACCTTTTCATGCTTGGATCTCTTTTTACTCTTTCAATTCTATTGAGTTCTGTCTTGAGACCAAGTGGCCAATCTTGGAATTGTTCTTCCTTGGCAGGGTAGAACTTCTCACTCATGATTAGTGCCAGAATGTCTTTTCTCACATCTTTTTGCAGGCCAGGTTCTGGTGGTAAATTTGACATTTCTTTACTCAAATCTCTAGCATAGTCTTCCATGAGCTTGACTTTGGTGAGTAAAAACTGATAATGACTTGAAACCACATTGTCATTTTCTCCTTGGCATTCAACCCTAGCTCTTATTTCAGCTCGTCTAGCTTTTAGTTTTAGATATTCATCCATGTTTTTTGGATTTCTAAAACCAAGCAGAGAATGGAATTTCCTTTTTGAAGGATCATCCACTGTGTAGAACTGCCTCATTTCATTCTTTACTGCATAGAGTTCCAGTGGATAACTGGCAGCTGCTGGGGTAGTATCTGCAGAGTCATATACTTGAAGAGCTATTGGATTGACCAATTTTGGAGGAATGAAAGATTCAGGTTTGGTAATTTTGTAAGGTACAGATGAAACAGGATCAGGTGCTGGTATGTCATCATCATGCAATTGAAGCTTTTTTCTTCTAGTATACACATTTTCAGGAGGAGGTGTTTCTGTTTGAGGTTTTGGAGCGAAAAGAATTATGGCTTGGGAAGGATTGTTAGAAGTGGTAGGTAATTGACTAACAGTTGTCGAAATAACTGGTGTCTCAACCACTGTTGTCACAACAACTGTTGATGTATCAACAATTGTCTTTTACTTTAAGGCAGGTGGTGAGTTTTGTGATGATGGTTTTGTTTGTGGTGTTTGAGTAGTGATGGGGTGTGTCTGAATAATAGCTGTTGAAACAACTGGTGTTTCAACCACTGTTTCCATTACCACAGATGATGTCTCAACTGTTGTCTTCTGCCTTTTGGCAGGTGGTATTGGTAGTGGTTGTCACGGCCCCCGACCCACCCTGGACGGAATCGGGAGTCGCGAACAGCCCAGTGGTACCGGTGATTATTTTGAAAATGTTGCAGCGGAAATTTCATCAGGACCGTGAGTTAGGAAAAATATCAGAGTTTAGAAATACCGGATTTTTATTTATTAAATAGATGGGATAAACCCATGTTTTACAATGGTAGCTTTAATAAAGATAAATTTAATTACATAAAACAATATTTCTTAATTTAATTTAATTAATAAAATAAGCCACTTCTTGATGCCTTTCAGTGCCGTATCCATTTCTTACTCCACTCTATTGTAATTACCTGAAACATGTATGAAAAAGGTTTTGTCAGCGGGAAATACTGAGTGAATCATTCTTTTTACAGAAAACGACACATAGTTATTAATTACAGCATAAGAGCGATTACGATGGTTTCTATCTTATTGTTATATGGCACCGTGTCACCTCCTGGTGACGATGGTCATACCACTATTGAGTCCTGTCACTCAACTAGTGATGATATATCACTGTTAGGGCTTATTTGCCTAACCTGTGTTAGGGCTTATTAGCCTAACCCAGTGAGAAATTAGTAATGTGCACAATACCCCACTAGCCATTGATTAAGATTACCATGACTTAATCCCTGTAATTATAACCTTGAAAATAAACATGCTTTTGAAAGTAATTTGATAAAAAGAGAATGACTCACATTATAAGCATGCAGATTCATACGGAAAAGTTTAATCTACAGATAAGTCTTGATATATTGCAGATACAGGCAGAGCTTAGCCTATTGATTAGCCTTGTAACCTAGTGCACACGAACTAGGTAGGTAACTTAATACATCAATTACGATAACTCACGAGATTAAAACCCTCACAACGAATGACAAAGTGCAATCACTTAAACATCCATCGGATTCACAACGAATGACAGAGTATTCCCCGAGTTCGGGTGGTACTCAAACATCATGTCGGAATCACGACTAATGACAAAGGATAGTACTAAAACATCCATCGGATAGTTTCAATCGATCGGACATTGAATCGTAGCAGCGATCGAGTTAATACCCTGTATCGTAGCAGCACCCCGCTATACTAATTAGTGATTCGTGTGTGTTTTGATGATAAACAGAGCGTAACTCAGTGTGTATTATGAGTTTTTACGTCGTTCAATCGCCCAAATTCCAGTCCCAAAGTCTGCTATTTATATACGAAATTTGACAGGCTTACGGACCGTAAGCCTAATCCCTTACGGTCCGTAAGGGACACATTTTCACTATAGGATAGCCACGTGTTGGTGTAGGCTTGCTGAGTCGACGGAATCGAGAAATTCAATTTAGACAGCAATTTGTGAGGATAATCGTCGAGTAGGGAATACCCCCCCCCCTGAGTTTTAGGGGCCCTGATCCTGATTCTGATTGTTCTGAAAATTTTAGGGTTTGTGCAGAATTACTTGGGTATCTCAATTAGGGTTTCCTATTGGATAAAATAATAAAATAAATAGGACTTTTAATGAGGGTTGTTACATTCTCCCCACCTTAATAAAAATATCGTCCTCAAGATTTGGGTTATGATATTTCTTTTAGACTTATGTCACATTTTAGTTAATAAAACAATATTAAAGTAGATGACATAGAATTAAAATATCGAATTTTTTGTGAATACAAGTTGTACAATAGATAGGATTCAATGGTTCAACTGAATTAGTTCAAGAAATTGATGACAAACGAATGAAATAAAATGATATAATTTCCAAAGTGACTAGGTTTAAGCCAGAAGATATATGATCAATAGATATTTAAAATGAATGTGAAGGACTTTTTAGAATCAATAAAAATTCTTTGTCAAAAGAAAGCTTACTTTGATTGGCAACTGAGGAAGATTTAGAATTGACAGGTTCCAAATGAAATAAAAGCATGAAAAATGATTTGTCAAATATTAATTTATGATATGAGAAAATCAGTGTGCTGAGATGAATGAATTGCAAAGATACACCAAAAGACAATAGAGTTAGTGTATCATTGTTTAGAGTTCCAAATTGTTTTAATTGTGAAATAATGTAATAGTACACTATTAGTAGTAACCATATTTTTCATACTATGTCCTAGAGATCAAAATATAATAAGAACAAGTTGTTTCGGCATGACCAACTATTATATTATATTTTGTAAAGCAAATTGTAATATATATTATTTGTGTTCCTGACTGAACCGTATCTTACATATCAAATATAAATACTATGTAATATATTTTATTTATTACGCATTTTTACTATATATGTAAATGGTTACCACTTTTAAATAAATATTATTTTAGTATTTTACTATACTATGTAAAATAACTTATATTTACTATAAAACACCGC
This sequence comes from Helianthus tuberosus, assembly GCA_030545235.1. Classification (NCBI taxonomy): domain Eukaryota; kingdom Viridiplantae; phylum Streptophyta; class Magnoliopsida; order Asterales; family Asteraceae; genus Helianthus; species Helianthus tuberosus. The sequence goes on from CM060368.1 coordinate 94,873,091, forward strand.
AATAAAGTTATTACATTACAAAAATATTTTAGTATTATTATTTTGTAAAAGAATTCACTATTATTTATAACATTAAATGAAAGTTGTAAATAAAGATGTAAAAATATTTATTGTACAAAAGTATTTGTAAAATATTTTGTAAATATATAACACTTAATGGGTCAATTCTATGTGATTACTTATTTTTATTTTGAAACCATATAACGTTGTGAATGTATTTACAAATATTGTAAATAAGTGAAAACGGGTCTATTCTTATATAGTACAATGTTCCCCTAACCCAACGTAGTTGATGACTACCATATTATTCTTATATGGTCATTTTCTTGCCAGAGTGTTACGGTACATAGTTATCCCAAAACATGTGATAGACAATTATTTATATAATTTTATTCGTCCCTCTAATTTTTGTATTGTTTTATGAAAATATGACTTCTTTTTACAGTATAAAGTATATATATTTTTATAAAAATAATTAAAATTTACTAAATAAGTATAATGACTTAATTTATATATATATTAACTAGTCATTATCATGGTTGGATATTGGTTAGTGCTGCCTTGTTTAAGCATAGGTGGCCAGTCCATGCCTAACTAAGGCTAGGCTATTCAATACCTGCCTCTGACAATAACCCTAGTACCTAAAAATAATACTAACACTTCTGTTATTAATTTATTATTAATAATAAAACTAATATTAATTATCAATAATAAATAACTGAACGTAAATTTAAATGAGAGTATACTTCAACATAATTTTTATACATATATAAAAATATAAATTCTTTACCTCAATGATTTAAGAATATAGTAATACTATTTTTTTGTAAATTAGGTAATCACTTATGTAAGTTTCCATATATAATTAATTTTATATAATGTTTTTCGATTGAAGATTGTTAAAGCAATAATTATCACGAAAGGCTAAATTGATGTTGTAAGAATCATTAAGAGATACACTGAAATATGACAAGAATTTGTGTATCATTATCTTAACACACGATTTGTGTTAAGATAGCTTTTATCAACAAAGCAATTTAATATATAATTAAATAAATAAATAAATCCGTATATGATATATATAAACGAGATTAGTGCAAGCTTTAAATTTTGTGAAAATGTCAGTACAAGGTGATCATGATCAAAGAAATGATTAATGAAGTCGAAGACTAAACAAGCCTATTATGGTTCAAAACAAATGAAGTGCTTGTTGGGACTATTTTGAATATGATAGCTTCCATGCATCATATGGGATCTTGAAATGAATACGTAATGTGAGCAAGTCAAATAATTTGAACTTGATTTAAACAAAACAAGTTTTAATAAAAAAAATTCGGACATGGTCACAATAGAAACTATGTATGCCAAAGAAAATTAAATTCATTGACTCGATATCAAGGAGTCATTGTTTTGCAATAATGCGGTTCACAGTACAAAAAGCGGAATGATATTTGAGTTTGGATAAAATAACAAATCGGAATGAAGCCTTCCAGTGGTCTTTATAAATCAAATGAACCAAATGCATAACAAACAATGCATGTGTAACGTGTGGATTTACCAAGAAATGAAATAGATCAATATTTGCTACTATGAAAGAAATCCTCATGGTATGATGACTATTAGGGGAAGTAGAAATACGAAAGTTAATTTATTATATGCAAAAGTTAGAATTTCAACGAAAGAAATATAAGAACTTTTATCTGGAATTTCGTGTGATAACCGTTGTTAAGTGACATTACCAGGGAATGTCGAATAAAAATAAAATAGGGAATTTGCAAAGGTATGTGACTCCTTTTGCAGTGATAATAATTATGACTCTGATTAGACTGTGCACAGATGTTTGTGAAATCCTGTTCTAGCGTACCTTAGCGAGATTTCATGTTGTTTGTAGGATTACGTGGCAAAAGTGCTTCTTTTTTATTAGTAGTTCTTCTACTGACGGAATTAACATTGGTGTCATCGTGCCCAAATTATATTTTCCAAAGGTCTTTCCTCGAAAGTTGTGTGTGATATACTTCATCTTCTGTGGACTTATAATTTAAGTTTTCATGTGTTTTCTTGTACATTATCACAACTTTACATGCTTCTTACTTGCGTTAATAATTTATGATAATGCTTTAGAAATTCCTTATACTTTTTTATGGTGTTTCAACTTAAAGGGTTTTCATTATTTATTATTGTTGCTCGTGTTACGAGGTAGATTATCAAACGAAATAATGTTTGATATCGGTAAAGAAATTCCTGATAAAGAAATCTAGACACAGATGCTTGTGCTTTATTCTTAATTGACTTTTGGAATTCCTTATAGATATACATATCTATATAATCATATATTTCACATGCTGTAATATACATACCCTCTATAAGGTCAATGTATTTAACAGATTCATATTTCCAAAAACAAATCAGATATCAGGTCATGATATTATTTAGGGAAATCTTGTCACTTGTTTGACATATTATAAACCCCGTCTTATCCGGTTCGCGCCGGAGAGGTAACCTCAGTATATCCGGACAAACTGGAGAGTCTGCTACACCATACTCAGTCTTGCCGGAGAAAATTTTCTATTTCCCATAAATAGTATCTTTTCAAGATTTTAAAAGTGCCTTTCTTATTAGGGCTTTTATCCAGAATTAGGGAAATTTGTATTCCCGTAACATATCTTATTCTAGACCAAGTAATATCAATAAGCAAGAATTAATAGCAATTAAGTGCTACTGCCTGAAATGTTCTAATCGTCATTCTTATGGCATACCAAAACATATCATACTTTATTTACACCAGTACTTAGCTTATCTTGAAGTTTTATACTAAGGCATCTTTTCTTAAGTTCAAGTCTAAATGCTATCATGTGTGCTACCAGTTAACAGCAATCTCCTAACTCTTTTATATAAACTTACGTATTATTATTACAACACTTATTGGCTTAAAGCAGTGGCTCTGATACCACCTTCTGTCACGGCCCCCGACCCACCCTGGACGGAATCGGGAGTCGCGAACAGCCCAGTGGTACCGGTGATTATTTTGAAAATGTTGCAGCGGAAATTTCATCAGGACCGTGAGTTAGGAAAAATATCAGAGTTTAGAAATACCGGATTTTTATTTATTAAATAGATGGGATAAACCCATGTTTTACAATGGTAGCTTTAATAAAGATAAATTTAATTACATAAAACAATATTTCTTAATTTAATTTAATTAATAAAATAAGCCACTTCTTGATGCCTTTCAGTGCCGTATCCATTTCTTACTCCACTCTATTGTAATTACCTGAAACATGTTTGAAAAAGGTTTTGTCAGCGGGAAATACTGAGTGAATCATTCTTTTTACAGAAAACGACACATAGTTATTAATTACAGCATAAGAGCGATTACGATGGTTTCTATCTTATTGTTATATGGCACCGTGTCACCTCCTGGTGACGATGGTCATACCACTATTGAGTCCTGTCACTCAACTAGTGATGATATATCACTGTTAGGGCTTATTTGCCTAACCTGTGTTAGGGCTTATTAGCCTAACCCCGTGAGAAATTAGTAATGTGCACAATACCCCACTAGCCATTGATTAAGATTACCATGACTTAATCCCTGTAATTATAACCTTGAAAATAAACATGCTTTTGAAAGTAATTTGATAAAAAGAGAATGGCTCACATTATAAGCATGCAGATTCATACGGCAAAGTTTAATCTACAGATAAGTCTTGATATATTGCAGATACAGGCAGAGCTTAGCCTATTGATTAGCCTTGTAACCTAGTGCACACGAACTAGGTAGGTAACTTAATACATCAATTACGATAACTCACGAGATTAAAACCCTCACAACGAATGACAAAGTGCAATCACTTAAACATCCATCGGATTCACAACGAATGACAGAGTATTCCCCGAGTTCGGGTGGTACTCAAACATCCTGTCGGAATCACGACTAATGACAAAGGATAGTACTAAAACATCCATCGGATAGTTTCAATCGATCGGACATTGAATCGTAGCAGCGATCGAGTTAATACTCTGTATCGTAGCAGCACCCCGCTATACTAATTAGTGATTCGTGTGTGTTTTGATGATAAACAGAGCGTAACTCAGTGTGTATTACGAGTTTTTACGTCGTTCAATCGCCCAAATTCCAGTCCCAAAGTCTGCTATTTATATACGAAATTTGACAGGCTTACGGACCGTAAGCCTAATCCCTTACGGTCCGTAAGGGACACATTTTCACTATAGGGTAGCCACGTGTTGGTGTAGGCTTGCTGAGTCGACGGAATCGAGAAATTCAATTTAGACAGCAATTTGTGAGGATAATCGTCGAGTAGGGAATACCCCCCCTGAGTTTTAGGGGCCCTGATCCTGATTCTGATTGTTCTGAAAATTTTAGGGTTTGTGCAGAATTACTTCGGTATCTCAATTAGGGTTTCCTATTGGATAAAATAATAAAATAAATAGGACTTTTAATGAGGGTTGTTACAGTGGTGAAGTGATTTTTGGTAATGGGGATAAGGCAGTGGATGTAGTGTGTGTTGAAGTGGTAGTGGTGGAAGTTGTTTGGATAACAGATGTTGAAACCACTGAAGTAGCAACAACTGTTGATACAACAGGTGTTTTAACATCTGTTGGTTTGGAAGATTGATGTGTGGAGCTTTTGGAAGGTTTGGGAGTTTGTTTTGTGGATTTGGGAGGTGTGGTTTTGGGTTGTATGACTTTTCTAGTAGACTTTCTTATGGGCTGAGGATTTTCTTGATCCTTTGGCTCAGAATTACCCTGCTCATTCATCTCCATAAAAACTCTCTTCTCCTGTTCAAACCTTCCTTTATCCTTTGCCTCCATATCCTTTTTCACCCTTGCTTTTGCATCAGCAATGACATTTAAGGTTACATCAACCTTTTTGGAACCATCTGGCAAAGGGATGTGTGCAAGCATACTTGAATTATCTGGTGCAATGTACAGACCATCTTCATATCCCTTTTTCTTCAACTGCCTCATTTTCTCCGCCTTTTTGGCATCATTTGGTGGTGGGTTATCCACAAAGATGATAGAGGGAGGAGCAGTGCCAGTGGTGTTCAGCAAGTGAGCCTTCATGGCTTTTATATTTGCCTGGGTGTCTTTGAACCTGGCTTCCATGATATTTCTGATCTTTTGAAGCTGAATTTCATGTTGCTGATCAGCATTTGCTCTTTGTTGGTGAAGCAGAGGTTGAAATAATGCCCAAAGGTCAGTGGGAGCAGGTGGTGCCTGCTGTGTTTGTAACAACTGTTGCAGTATGGTTTTGATTTCTGCAACAGATGTATCCAGTTTGTTAACCCTCTCCGTCAATTCTCGGTACATTAAACCATCACCCAATTTAATGGGATCATCTGATTTCCCACCAGAGGTGGTTGTAACAGTGGTTGACTGAGGGAGACTTTCCCAAAAGTCATCCCCTGTTGCCCCTTTTTCTTGGAACTGGGGACTTCTTTCCTTAGCAGAGGTTACCAATCTAAGCTCACCAGTGAATACAGGATACACACCAGTGTTTAAAAAGGTTCCCATAGAAGAAATTGCCTTCAAGGAAGTCTGATTAATGAAACTACTGTCCAAGTGTAAACCAGTGGGTTCAACACTTGTAGTAGTTGCTTCACTTGAACTACTGACAGGAAGTACTTGTACATCCTGCAGTGTAACCTCCTCAGGTGTTGTTGGTGGGTTAGCAATGATAGGGAGCTCAGACTCAGTCACTTTCTGTGGCATGCTCTCAGTGATAGGTGGTTGAGAGGAACTGATTGCTATCAGAGTTATATCAACTGCATCCAACAAAAGTTTTGTTTGTGGTGGAATTGTGGCAGTGAGTATGGGAGTGGAAAGAGGATTTGACCCGGGCAGTGGGCTGGGGATGATGCATTCAAGTGAGTCCAGAGCAACATAATTTGATGTCCCTATTCTTACAACCAGTTCTTTTTTAAAAGAAGCAGGAGGAGTGTGAGGCTCAGGTTGAGATATTTCTATCATCTGCTGTGAGGAAGTAACAGCAGTGGTTTCTAGTGACTTTTGTGTTTTCACCGGCAGTTGCTCTGGGATCTCATCTTCCAGAGTTGCCTTTGTTTTAGGTTTGAGGGGCTTTTGTGTTTTCTTTTGTCTTGGTCTTTTGGTGGATTTAGGTGTGGGTTTCATAGCAGTTGTTTTGCTGCTGTGATCACCTTGAGCAGTGGGCTCAGCAGCAGGTGCCTGAGGAGCAGTGGTAGCTGCTAAAGTCTGCTCAGGAGCCCCTGCTTGTGTTTTGGACACTTTTGATAGCCTTGTAAATGTTAACGGTGTAAGGCCATTTATTCGAAAAGGTTCACCCTGGATGAGTACATGAGCATCATCCTTTCCAAATTTATTTTGAAAATAAAAGCTTAGGAACCTTGGAAATAGTAAAAATGATTTGCTATCAACATTTTTTACCAAGTCATCAAAGATCTCCTGTGAATAGTTAAAGTTTTCCCCATACAAGATAGCATATGCCAGGTATTGGATCTTTAATGGAATTTCATTGAAAGCAGTGGTCTTATTAGAAACACACATTAAGAGGGTATGAAACAAAAACCTCGGGGGAGGGGGAAAACTGCCTTTTTGCAAAGTGTTTTTTTTTTCATTTGCTTTGCATACCCTCTTTCTAAAAAAATCTGTTTGATACTCTATTTTAGGGAAAGAAGTCTTACCTTGAAGATCATTGAGTTCAAACACTTCAGAGATGGTTTGTGGTGTGATTTTAACATCAACACCCTTTATCGAGGAATTGATGGCTATGGGTGTTTTATCTTGATATTCAAGTTTTGCATTTTTCCAAAATTCCCTCTGGGTTGCCAAGTAAATCGGAGCATCAGAAGTCAACAAAGTTTTGTACTTTGAAGACGAAAGGGCATCTATGACGGAATTGAATGTTTCAGTGTTACTTGGTTTTGTCAACAGACCCAAGTAGTTATGGGGAGCTTTGTATCGAATTTCTATGGCCTTTTGACTGGATTTCCTTTTAACTGATGAAGACCGTGATTTTGCCATTTGAGGAAGAAGGACGATGAGGAATTTTGAAAGAAATGGATGATAACTGCTTTGAAAAAGGAAAAATGAATTCGATTCGACAGTTAAAACCCTGTTTGGGGGTTTTGATCAGGGTTTTATAGGGGAAAAAGTGAATGCTGACGTGGCAGCACTTACAAAAGATCTGACGGCTATGAACTGTCCACGAGCCAACCCCTGATGAGTAATGGAACACAATTGTTTTATGAAGCCACTGATGGAATAATAACAGTGGTTGCAATGATTACAATGAAAACAGTGGGAGACTTTAAGTTATCAGTGGATAGCCTGAATACATTTTAATGCTTATAATTAATGAAAAATTTTCATTTTAACTATTTTTAAGATGCATGTTGAGATTATTAAAATAAAGTATTACATATAATCAGTTAGCATGCTGGGGTGATGTGATAAATACTGTTACATATAAACAACTCAGTGATATGAAATCTAACAATATAACAGAGTATAAAACACTGATGTGATAAATACGGTTACATATAAATACTGTTAACATAAACAAAGGTAGAATATCTACTGTAGATGCTGAACCACTTTTGTTGTTGGGCAGTGGTTCGTATTTGAGTTTGTATAGGGTTTGTCTCGAGAGATAAACTTTATGAACCACTGCTACACTAAACACTGTTACATAAGAAACACTGATACATAAATACTAAAGTTGAATCCCCTGTAGTTGCTGAAGCACAGCTGGTACTGAGCAGTGGCTTTCCTTTCGTTGATCAGCCTTTAGGTACATAAGTGGTTGTCTTTAACAGGGCTTTGTCCTCAACAGTGGATCGCCCTCATCAGTCTTTATAAGGAGCAGTGGGGTGATGTGATAAATAGCGTTACATATAAACATCTCAGTGATATGAAATCTAACAATCTAACATAGTATAAAACACTGATGTGATAAATACTGTTACATATAAATACTATTAACATAAACAAAGGTAGAATATCTACTGTAGATGCTGAACCACTTTTGTTGATCAGGCTTTAAGTACATAAGTGCTTGTCTTTAACATGGCTTTGTCTTCAACAGTGGATAGGCCTCATCAGCCTTTAAGAACATCAGTCTTTATAAGGAGCAGTGGTTAAATATAATAGTCCTTAGCATGATCAGCTGTTATAACCACAACATAACCCTTTGAGAGGAAGCAAGTGTCGGACTATTCATTTGAGAGGACTCATTGACACTATTGAACCTCTGTTGTCTTACCAAACAGATGTTCAGACAAAATTCAACATCGACATAATCTAAATCTTACTCAAACACTAAATAATAAATAAAAATAAAATACAACATAGATTCATAAAATTAAATTTATTCATTTATTCATGTCCTTAAAACTAAAAGTCCAATAATTACATGACATACTGAACAATATTAAAGTACAAATCTAAGAATAACAGCAAGAATTAAGAAACTTTAGTTTCAACTCCATCGATTGCTGAACCTCTCGATGTATGTCCTTCAGCATCGCCATGAACTGCACGTCTCTATCACCGCACTCTATATTACTGACAACACAAATAAGAAACAAACCTAAAATGCAAAGGTCTCTTCTAAACTGTTGTACCACATCTGAGTTTTCACGATATTGCACGAATCTATCCATACTTTCTATAAAAGAAGAAATCCCAATGACAAACCTGACGCAAGAAAACCTGACTTTCGATTTAACGAAAATCAAACAACGCAACTTTTCACGATGTTGCAACAATGAAACTGCAACATCGATATTGAAAGGTTGATGTGTGATGGAAAGCTTCATTGAAACTACGATGTTGGAACAATGATACTGGAACGATAACATGTAAACATAATCAACAAACATTCGAACAAAGAAGTGTAATCGGAGATTAGCGGCTGAATCACGAGAAAGATGCATTTGAGAGAGAGAGAGAGAGATACGCACACATATATGAGCGAGCGAGATTTGAATGTGATAGCAAATAATTATATCTTATTTATAGGATTAGAATATACGGTTTGAATTTTGAATTTTGAATGTGGGAACTGATAATTATATCTTATTTATTGCGAACTGATGTTTATTGGGAACTGATGTTTATTGGTAATCGACAGTAGTATATATCCTTGTATCCTGCTTTATTAAAGTATTAAATATTAAATATTTGAATTGTTATGCAAAGTAGGAAAAAAAAAGAGAAGGTCAATTTGAAATTACCATTTTGCATAAAATTACTGATATTATCAGTAATTACTGATCTGATTTGAAAGCAATTGTCATGATGACTTTTCTAATTTTTAAGAGAAAATAACCGTCAGTTTGAAATTCAAATTTTGCATATTTTAAATGTCTAAAGCTCAAGAAATTAGCATTAATTACTGATTTGATTTGCAACAAATAGTCATCAAGAATTTTTTTTAGTTTTTAATTTAACTTTAAATTTTATGATGAAAACAATGTTGGGGGAAATCTTACCTCATTGGAATGTAACGATTAGGTAAAATGGTAATTTCATTGTAATTCTAGTTTTTATTTGATAATTTCAATCTATCACTAATTAACACCATCAATAATAAAAAAGTGAGCAGTGGCTGTTTTTTAGGAAAACCGTTGATGGTCAATATCAATAGATGTCAACAATAAAAAAGTGAGCAGTGGCTATTTTTTCCTATCAGTGGATACCCAACAGTTTTTTAAACACTGATGTTTGGTCAGTCAATGGTCAACAGATGTTTGAACAAAAATATGTTTCGCCTTATATATCAGTTGTCTGGACTTAAACAGAAGTTTGACCTTAAACAGATGTTTGCCCATAAACAGAAGTTTGGCCATAAACAGATGTTTGGCCATAAAGAGATGTTTATCTGGACTTGATTTTTATTTATTAGTATAAAGATGAAACAACAATGTCTTCAAATCACCGGATTAGATCATTAACCCATATTAGAGGTCAAACAAAAGCACAACAGGACCAATAGTCAAATAGATGTTGACCTTAAACAGATGTTTGGTTTAGAGCCAAATATCTGTTTATGGCCAAACATCTGTTTAAGGTCAAACATCTGTTTAAGTAAAAATATCTGATATAGAAGGCGAAACATCTTTTTAAGGCAAAACATATGTTTTACGGTCAAACATCTGTTTATGGTCAAACACCTGTTTAAGGTCAAACAACTGTTTAAGTCCAAACCTCTGATATAAAAGGCCAAACATCTGTTAAAGGCCAAACATCTGTTTAACCCTGAACAGATGTTTAAGTTACTAAGATCTACTGTCTTCTAACACTGTTTTCCTCTTAAAAACACTGTTCAACCTAACATGTGTTTCCATTAACTATTGACCAAAATGCAAACAGATGTTAAAAACACTGTTTGTTATTGTACTTCTTTACAAAATTACATAGAATTCAAGAAAACGAAACAATGACTTAAAGAACTATAATTTAACACATAATCTAATCGGGCAAAGCAATCTATTATCTGAGAATTCCCTGATTCTTACAACATGAAACACAACATCATCATCTGCAATAATCAGATGATCAGATGATATTAAATATACATAATAATACTTATTCAGCTTAAAATTACAACGAAATTTAAAATCTAAGAAAAACACCAAGAAATTTACGAACCTAACAACAAAAATTTAGTGCTTTTAGCTTAAAATTTAGTGCTTTTAGCTTTAAACTCCATCAATGTATATCTCCGACAATCGCCATGAACTCCATGGAAGGACTCAATGCATTAACATCAGGATTTATAGAAAGCTGATCTCTAGTGAACAGACCAAGATGCAGTACATGAAAACACTTCTTCAGCTGTTGAAGAGTAGCCCTGTCCTCATACACTTAATCCTTAACTTTATTCATAAAGAGCTGCTTTAAACCAAACTTTATGCTTCTTTTAATACAAAAAAGGCAGGAAATACCATTGCTCTAGTATGATAAAATCTTATCTTACAACAGTAGCAGATCCTTTCTTGCGTTTAGTAGGAACTACTTTGGGTTCTACATCATCATCTTCTGCCCAAGTCAATTATAATCATCATTTAGTCATAAGAAAAAATTATTTTAACTGTAAATTTAATAATCTTTCTTTGTGTTTAATTAATCTTTATACTTCTTTGAATACAAACCTATAATAACCCGCAGCAGATTGTATGAATTTCAAACAACTGTGATTAGACTGAAATATAAAGCAAGAATTAGAGTATATCACTTCAAAATAAAAAAACTCAAAATTTGAAAATCGGAGTAGCAAAAAACACATACTTTAAACGATGTTGGAACAATGATACTGGAAACAACCGTAGAACAATCATCATCATTATCATCTGCAACAGATCATTTACAATCATCATTTAGTCACAACTCAGATAACAAAACTTTAGTAAAAATAAAAAACAAAAACACATACTATGATTATGGAAAACCACATATCAACAAAAATTAACCAAACAATCGGAAGATTCAAATCTCAAGCAAATGAAACCCTAATTTCAAAAAGAATAATC